>JAOTQH010000007.1:4585434-4605321 GCA_025631255.1 Cornus kousa | reverse complement strand
GCCGGTGTTCCGGTGGTTGCTTCAATTCGGAGGGTTTAAGGAACGGTTGCTTGCAGATGATCTCTTCTTGGCCAAAGCTGCCATGGAATGTGGTGTTGGGATCTTTACTAAGGTTTGTGCTCCGTGTTTGCTTTTGTTAATCTTTTTTAAAAATTCAATTGTTGCTTTTTTTCTTTTTTTTTTAACTGAATTTTGTACTTAGAATCTGTAGTGATTTATGTGTTTATTCAATAGTACTTTTGAAATTAATTGGCTTGTGGATTTAGATTCAGATTGAACAAATAATTCAAATTGAGAAAGGAAAATAAAAATAAAAAAATGAAGCCTATATTTGTAATATTTGGACTAATGGAGTGAACTGGACACCAGTTTTAAAATTGGCTTTCCAATAATTATTGATTCAATTAAGAAGTAGTGAAATTTAAATAGCAAGATTACAATTGTCCACATAAGGTCTAAAGTTTAAGCAATTAGGAAAACTCGAGGTTTGCATTGAACATTGAAATTATCTACTAATTAGAGACATTAAACCCAAGTTCTGCTTACAAAAAGAGTGGGGGAATTGACATCCAAAACTTCACAGAAAGGGCATTTTGATATTAATGGGATGAGATTGATCGTTCTGCGTCAGTTAGTATGATTTCTTATTTATAAATTTATTTAAACGTGGACTTTTAAGGTATATTTCTTACCCTCATTCTAACACACTGATCTGTTTTCCTGGTTGCCAAAATTTGTTTCGTTAGATTGCTGAAATTATTTCTTTATATTTCAAATCATTTTCATAGACTTTTCTGAATTTTTCATTGAGATTTCTGAGCTTTTCTTAATGACATAAGTATTTGTTACTCAATACACATAAATAATATATGTTCAGTTCACTTTGTAGACTGCTGCAGAGTTGGAAAGGCGTAGAGAAAACTTCACCAAGGAGCTGGATTTTGTTTAAACTGGAGGTATATAAATAAGGCACTTTCAAGTTTCAATGTATATATAAATGTATTCTGTTTGTCTCTGATGTTGTGTGTAGAGTGATTTTATTGTTCATCCCGTTTTTACTAATTTTCGTGCTCATTATATCTTAAAAATTGCACCTCTAATGCATCGGTTAGCAGTACTTAGTTGCACTTGTTTTATAATTATCTCATTTTTAATTGTAAAAATTTCAGAAAATACGAGGAAACATGCGACTGATGCAGAGCGACTGATAGATCATGATGATTGAGTTCTGCCAGAGCAATGGTATTACCTAATTCAATTTTGGAACTCAGATAAAGGACAGGTGTAAAGCACACATTCCCTTTTTGATTTCTCTTATCTGTTTCTAAATAATGTTTTAACATGTTTTTCTTATTTTTAGGAGCGTAGCAATACTAATAGTATCAGTCGTTCTAAGCAAAAATATACTCACACAGCAGGGTCAAAAAGCTTTGCGCGAATACGCGAGGAAGAGGTAAGCTATTTTGTGCATTATGCTTATGTGATAATATTTTGGTAGTCTAATTTCCAAATAATTATTCTGAACTTGAATGTTAATTATTTATTTGAGGATAGCGTAAGAAGAGGCCTAATGGAGAGGAACCAACTCGGGCAGAGATGTATATACTAACGCACACGCAGAAGAATGGACGCCCAATGGATGAAGCATTTGCAAAAAATATTGTAAGATATGTTCGTGGAATTTGGACTTTGTAGTGGACTCTTTTTTCATAATAATACATATAAGATTAAATTGTTGCTTACTTTATATTGTGGTTGTATAATAATACATATAAGATTAAATTGTTGCTTACTTTATATTCCACTCAAACTGACCCTATCAATACTCGTCATTCAAAAGTTTTCTCATCTTTTTATCATTTAACTATTGGAGATACAGCTGGAGCTAGCGTTTCTTGGCCTTCTGCTTATGTAAGTATAACTTCAATTAACTTTTGCCCTAATTGTTCTACTAGTCTTTTTGCTATTTTCATTTTCTTTTTTAAAGATTAAAAGAAGAACAAAAAAAATGGCTTTGGGCAGAGTATAATTTATGATTAAAATTGAGGATGTTGCCAGGTTGCTTATTTATTTTTTAATTTTTTAATTTGGAAGTTCTTTAATTTCCCATTTGTTGAATGATTAATTTGGTTGATGAAACTGTGTATTGGGAATATGGATTTCACATTGATTATGATAGTTTTGTTTTGGATGAACTGTGGAACTTAGCTGCTTTGTGTGCATTGGCCAATTGCTCGGTTAACAGAGGCTGAAAACAAAAATTATTTGGTATGTCGTGCTATGGTTTGCTTGAAGTCTGGAGGTGTTGCATGCACGGATTAGGGCCTGTTGGATTTATTCACTAGTCCCCCCATAGGAGATTTGAAGGGCAACAGTTCACTTTTTACCATCCAAAAGGATTTGATGTTTGGCATATCTGGTTCAGTTCCAGCTTTATATTTGGTCTTTAATTTTTATTTTTCCATGCATTACTAGACAGGGACCCCTTCCATTGGTACATTTTTACTATTCAAAGTTCAAACAAACTGAGATGCCATTCGCCAGACACTTCAATCCACATGACTGATTACTTTGAATAATTATATCTTTTGATGTTTTAGAAGTTATTCAAGTATATTTCTTCTAAATTCTATAAGGTTGAATTTGTTTATCTGTTGCAGTCTATGATTGGTTATTATTTATATTGCATGCAGGATAGCAGTTAGATAATAGCTTTGAGATATTGTAAAGATGACTTTGTCTGGATTGACTGGTATTCCACCAACGTATTGCCTCCATGTACCTTATCGAGGCCCAGGGTCACCTTTCAAGCGAGTTTCTGTTTTTTCTAGTATTGGGAAATCTGGAGATTCAGTCCATCTAAAAAGGTATATACACATTGATTGTCTCCAATAAGGAAGGTTTTGTATGGTTATCATACTTGTTATGATTGGTTTTTGCACACTGTGATCTTCTGTAGAAATAACTGGACTGAGTCTACAAAGAGATGTATGAATCAAAGAACTCCTTTGGTTAAGTGTGCAATGGATGCGTCCTTTGGAGATGCTACAAACGACTCAACTGGTAATATGTACTTTCTGCATTTTTTATTGTTGATTAATTGATGCCTGTATCCCTTTATATATTGTGTTTCTGAAAGAGATAATTCATGTTGTGGTGCACTATTGGAAAGGTATAGTTATATAAAGGCATACAACTTTGCATGTTTTTTTTGGAGGTCATTTTGTTAAAGGAAATTACAATTCAAGAAATTTCTTGAGTCTTGACCATCTTAATTTTCTGAAAGGTCAAGATGAGTATTTTGATGATGATTAGTCACTTTCTTCAATAGGAAAAAAGTTTTTATTTTATTTTATTTAGGTTCATCAAATTTGTTATTTGGGATTTAACAATTTTTTATTTCTGTGTGGATCATAGTGATATCCACTAAGAAATGATAAAGAAAATTCCTGGAGGAATTATCAACTGATTAATCTTAAACTGAATTGGCTTAAATGACTGACCTGATGAGTGCTTTGGTATTAGCTGAGAGACTGACTTTCCTTGTGGACTTGGGGCCTACAGAATCTGTTACATATGCAGCCTTCTGTATATAGAGCAGTTTTGCTAAGGGTGGCTCCACTCCAAGTTCTTGGGCAACTGCTTAGGTGGTGGAACCTTCCTGAAATGCCTAAGCACCCCACCCCCAAACAACCTACCAAAGCTAAAAAAAAAAATGTACACCAACCCTTCTTTTTTATTGTCACTCTAAATTAGATGTTCTTCATAATACAAAGAAGCTGACCTATAATAGCATGTCAATTGCTCGTGCACAAATCTTGATCTCTTTAATATATATAGGGTTTTCCGTAGGCCACATGAACCACTTAGAGTTTGAAATATGCTACCTTAGAGCTTTGATACCATGTTGCCAGATACTGAAGGATCCTTGTGGGAATGATTAAATGTGGCGATCTAAAAACCGAAGTGTCAATCTCCTTCATATGGACTCAACCACCATAGAAGCATGTTATTTTCATGCTTCATGTTTATCAAAGAATTACTCGAACTGGTACACTTGCCCGAGTATGAGAAATACTCTAGGAGCTCCTCAAGCTATGCACATTATGGGTTTGATGATTATGATGTAGTTTATGCACTGTGTTTTACGATCGTCTCAATTATGATGTAGCAAAAGGATGTCATATCACAATTCACCCAGGACACGTGGGTTCCCTGATTTGGTGGCTTAAGTCAATTGTTAGTTGAGGTATGATTAGCTGCTTATATCGTGTTCTGTGTCTCATTTAGAGGCGAAGTACACATGATCTTGATCAGAGGACCGAGAAACGTTCAAAGTACACCTATAAGTATGGGTCATTTCCCCAAATATATTTTCAAAACACAATTTAGAAAGAGTAGACAATCCAAATAAAAAGAAGACAAAATGAAAGGACGAAGGATAAGGAGAAAAATATCACGGCAAGCACTTGATGCTGCCATAAATGCAGATTTCTCTTTAGTAATCTGCCGTAGCTGTCTCCAACCACGACCTCCCAAGAGCCGCAATCACCAGATCAAGAGTCTTACCTCACTTATTAATTTTTTTAACCTTACATTTTTGTGAATTTATACACTTTTTGTTTTTTGGGAATTCAAACACACTATGTATGTCAAACCATTTTATTTTTACTCTAGTTAGTTTTTTCCTGTCCTAGTTACCGTAACATGTTCTTTCTCACAAATCAACATTCTTCAATATCTGAACTATTTAATTTTTTTCTCAAGTACAGCTGTCTTTCCTAGAATCAATGTAAGGGACCCCTATAAACGACTTGGAATCAGCAGGGAAGCTTCTGAAGATGAAATTCAAGCTGCAAGGAATTTCTTAATTCATAGATATACAGGGCACAAGCCGAGTGTGGATGCTATTGAATCTGCACATGACAAAATTATCATGCAAAAGTTTTACGAAAGGAAGAACCCCAAAATTGACATCAAGAAAAAGGTCAGGGCAGTGACCCAATCCCGTGTTGTGCAGGCTGTCATGAACAGGTTTCGGACTCCAGCTACAAAATTTATTATAACAACTTCTGTATCCTTTGTTGTACTTGGAGCTCTCACTGTTCTCTTTCCAACGGAGGAAGGCCCAACCCTTCAGGTGGCTATATCCCTGATGGCTACGATATATTTCATATATAATAGGCTGAAAAGCAAAATGCGAGCATTCCTATATGGGTAAGTTTCATGATATTGGTATCCCCCGCCTCCTCTTTCTTTTTGTGGGCAAGAATATTTTATTAAAAAAGAGGAGGCAATATTTACAAGATCAAGGGGTGCATTTTTTTTCCCCCTGTTATCAAGAGCTGCATTTTTTTGCCCCTCTGTCATCAAGAGGTGCATAAACCCCCTACTTCTGCTAACAAATTCCAAAATCATCAACAATGAACACATGGAATCAATTAAACTGCCACCTAGGAGGCGTAGACTCGTATAATCACCATGTACAATCTCCTCTATGCCATACTTTTTTTTGGCACAATTTCATATACTACAAGAATATTTCTTCCACTTAGTTTCATGAACATTGCAGAAACAGATATTGATATGATATCTTAAATCCCCAAACAGCTCTCATGTGGCTCTGAATGGAATTAGCAACAGTAGTTGTATGAAGGAAACATCTTTATACTCATTACTCTACAATGATATCTTTGTGCTCAATACAAAACATTACCCTATTTGTTTCTTTGCAAATGTAGCAAGTAGCATAACCAAAGCCAATCTACCAATAATACTGAATAGTGATTTACCTCAAAAACTGCTAGCTGTCCATCTTCATGCCTCTGCCTACCTATCCGCACCATTTAAGTCAATTGGATGTTCAAGTAACAAATAGATTAGTGAATGAATCAACCCTACGTTAAAAAGCATTCTCTTGAAATGAATATTATTCAAGGCACCGTGGCAGAAAATTTCCTTATATAAGAAGTTTTTGGATCACATCTGAGCATTAACGATTCTTAAAGCCATTATTGACATTACTTATGCATGTTGCAAGCATCATGAATAATTCGAAAGTTAGTTAAATAGTTTGAATGATTGTTTATGCTTTTCCCCCTTCCTTTCCCCAGCATAAATAATGCTGTCCGGGCTTGTAGTTTCAGAGCAGCAAATGCTTATTATCTAATCTGAATTTGTTACCATTTACAGGGCTGGATCTTTCATTCTTTCATGGCTAATAGGAACCTTCTTGATGGTATCTGTTGTCCCACCTATCCTTACAGGACTAAGGAGTTTGGAAGTGTCAACTTCGTTGATAACCTACGTGATTTTGTGGGTTTCTTCTACTTATTTGATATAGTGCCAGTTTTCTTGCAAGGCCTCGATTATATCAACGGATAAAACAGTGTTCTTTGGTATGTTTTCTTCAATATGTCGATTTAGATAGAGAGCTGTGTGACGGTCCCAATCGCAGTGAGAACACTTTCTAGTTGTCATCAGTTGATTTTTGTGATGGATATCTAAATCAGAATGAGTCAAGTCGCAGAAGAGTGCCTGCTTTGTTGGAGGTTGGAGAATGGATGCTAAATACTCTTGAACTGGAGTGGGGAGTACAGATAGAATATGTTTATGGGTTTGTGACATGCATTTATCTTATTTTACTTGAATTTTTTTTTTTTTTTTTTTTTGATAAATATTTTACTTGAAATTTTTTAATGAGCCAGATGTTTTATTGAATAACATAGTTGCTGGGGCAGAGGGTTAAGTGCTGGAATGCCATTTAATTGAGTTTTGGGTTCAATTTTTACTGTTGGTCAAAAGAGAAGGTGATCAAAACAAGACCAACAGCCTGGATGGAGCTTATTTTGCTATAATCACATCTGCAGGCAGCCTAGAGAGGTTTCTCCCCCAAATTGAATGAACCAGTGCTCTAGCCAATGACCGCTTTTCTCTCTCTCTCACACACACACACAAACCAAATCATATATCTTGCAGACAATCCATGAATGATGGATGGGTGGTTGATTGAAAGCTGCAGGGCATAATAACCAATAAATCATCATAATTCATAAGTAAAATCAAGATATACGTGGAAATTCGCAAAGGGGGAGTAAAATTACGAGGATTGGAGTCTGATTTTAACCTCCAGTGTGTAACAATTATAGGGTTACACAAGTTTATTCTCTAGCCACCACTAGAGGTTCACAAATTGATAAGCCTTCTAATTATTGAAGTTAAGTTTTGTTTTGTGCTGTCTTCCGCTCGTGCATGCACTACAACTTTTTTTTAAAGAATATCGACTTTAGTTTCTACAACTTTTTCAAAAGAATATCGACTTTAGTTTCTACAACTTTTTCCAAAGAATATCAACTTTAGTTTCCTTGGCATGGAACACAGTCTGATCAACCCATTGTCTAATATGGCTAACAATTTTTCGATGCATCAATTCTCATTCCTTATCGGACTTGGTAGTCAGCTTTGCCTCATCACCTTAAATGAGCACTCGAGTGTAAAAGGAGATCATTGGAGAACAAAAAAAAAAAAAAAAAAAACATCCCTAAAGTTTCAATTTGTTACAAACAGGTCCATCTCTGACTAATTTAAATACTAGGTTAACTAAATTACTTTTACTGAACAATTTTATAAAATAATATTAAAATATATAATTTTGTAAAATGACCTAAAATGACACTATTGAAGGTTGCCGGCATTGGACAAGTAGAGATAAAAATATAAAATAAAAAGAAAAGTATAAAAGAAAAGTAAAGATAAAAATAGAAATTAGAAAATAAAAAACAAAAATAAAGTGCAAACTAAAGAAAACAAATTTACTCAAACTTATTGTTTTTTTTTTTTTTTTTTTGGTACCAAAAAAAATAAGAAATTTTTTTAGTAGAAAGCAGTAAACTGAAATCTCAAAATATTCAAATCCTTCTTCTACAAATTCTTAACGTTTCAAAAGAGTTCTATATATATATATATATATATATGTATGTTAGAATTCTGATTGAGAGATAAGAGTATTTTTTTGCACACTTTTTCAAATAAGGGTAAAAATATTACGCAGAGAATACTTTAAGGGGTGATTTTATGCGCTTGTCAAGAACAAGAAAAGCTACAGAATAAATTGAGTGTCATAGAAGAGAAAAAAAAAACTGTGGATCGATGTTCTAGCAATCCTTTCTCTATAACTCTGTTTTGTCTTATTAAGTTTGATATTAACGATTGTAATCAAAATAATTGCGATTATTAGGATGTTTTCCATGGAGATTAAAATCGTGAAAAAACCGATGTCAAACAGCTGAACAACTTGCGTGCAGAAGTTTAGGACTTGTTCTAAAAAGAGTGAGTGAAATGCTTCATTTGAGGTATTTTTATGGCTGTTTAGTGCTCCTGGTTGTAAAGAAGACAATGGGGAAGATGTGGGCCATCTTCTTTTTCAATGAGAAAGCTACTCATTCTCTCTCTCTCTAGCTCTGCAACAATGGCTCTCTCTCTCTCTATAGCTCTGCAACAGTGGCGTTTCCTCACACCCTATTCATCCCTTCAATCTCTCCGACAATAGTCTGAACTGTTATGCTGCCAACATGAAACTCAATCATCCCGGATTTGAAATCGACATTGATTCGAGTCACTGACACCTACAAGAACAGGTTGTTGGCTTGATTACCCAAAACATCTGAAACGGACTCATACATAACCGAGCCTCCTCTTAATTTTCTTGGCATAGTGAACAAAGCTTTTCGTTCATGGTGTATCTTTTCTCAACATCCAGATCTCCAAAGCTGGTGCAAAACTTCAAAGCTCGAGTTTTCGAGCAACGAAAACCCTTGTTTAATTTGATTTCCCATCTTGAAATGCTTCATGATAATACTCTCATATTTAAGCTATCCGTGAGTTGTTAAAGCATAATCTATATTCAGCTTTGTCCAAATATATGAAGATAGAAATTTGAGAGTAGTTGGACATAAGGTCTTTCATATATACACAACATTCGAAAAGACAAAAGGAAAAATACAAAGACATACAATAAATATTACATTTTATTCGCCATTTGTATAGATCTAATATACAACACGAGTCATAAAGGGAATATCTTCGGATGAGCAAATTATGCATCTGTTGAGAAGGTGATGCATAACATAAGATTAAGGTTGGTTAGACACCCATTCTTCATATTTAGATGCCTCTGCGACAACTGCATTACATACTTTTTCTACCGGTGGCTTGGCACTGAGACAGCCACAAGTCTATTTGTTCAATGACCTGCTGCCTTACTTTGTAAACTGCGTCGGGAGAGCTGCAATTCCGGGCATCACCTGAATAAAAAAATCAAAATTTCATAAATACAAAAACATATCATTCGCAGCAAGAGGTTTATCAGCAAGAAGAATTGCCCTTCCATGGATAGTTTGTTGGGATGTTGTGACGGAGAAGGAAACCTTATGTTAGAACTTAAAATGTGTGGTTAGATCGGATGTCGAATATCAAACCAAGTTACTACATAATTTTCTTGGGGATCATTGTCAAAGTGATTTCCTTGACAAGCATAATATACCAGCAGCCTAATCGGAGGATTTGGAAGTGTGGTCCATCTTTAGGGCTCTAGTCCATGGATTTAGCGAAGGGAAAAGAAAAGAAAATGAAAAATGCTCTCTCTCGTGCTTAAATGAGATTAGAAATTAAAAATTTCTCCAAAATGTCAGAAAGAGTAGAAGGAAAAGGGAAAATGATATGTGAAATATTTTTCTCAATCTTCCATTGTGTTATCCTTTCTTTTTCCCACTATAAATTTGTGAACCAAAGCCTATATGTTGCGGAGAAAGTAAAACCCAAAGTTGGCACTAAGTTTTCACATCACACTTCTTATTTTTATTCGTTTCCTAGGGTTCTATTTTCTTTCCTTTTTTTTTTTGGGTTGGCCGGGGAAGGGAGGGTGTTTGATGTGGAAATCCATGACGAAACTTTCTTATACAATAATTTAATATTAAATTTTGACTTTTTCCTGAACAATCCTACCATTGAATGTCACGGAAAACCTAAAGGCAGTATGATTTCATAGATCATAATACTAAAGACCAGTAGCAGAGAGTAGTTAATGATAATCCGCTTGTTCCCATTGGGGGGGTGGGTGGCATTGCTAAGCGTGTCGTTTGTAATAGAAAGAAAGCTATCACTACTTCGCCTCTTTGTTGGACAGCCAACGTAAAAAGTTTGAGTGTGTGTAACCCATGTAGGCCATTGAAACCTAGCTGTTAGAAAGTAAATATTCCTCACAACTCACAAGTGGTTCCAACCATATACCATGCATGACCATACCAATAAAATATAAAAATGGAGGGACCATGTTGTCATAATTGAAAATCCTATGCCAATCTCTTGGTTCTGTACCTCGTAAAGAATCTAAGAATAAATAGATGCAAGCTATACATACCTTCAGGACTTAAAGGAGATTGGGGACATCCTCGCATATCAGTTCCATGGCCACAATTATGACAAGAGATGAGGTAGGAAGGCACTGCACAACAGAGTTTCAGTAGAGTGAAATCGTGGCGGCAAAAATAAATCCAACGAAATCAAATACTATTCTACAAAATAACTTTTTGACAAAGAATATGAATACCAAAGTCAACGTTTACTGATGCAATATTATATTCAAACATTAAATTTTTTAAGCAGGAACCACAAGAAGATGATTGAGCTTTATTATGTCATGGGTGTGGTTCTTAAGAACACAATGCAGCAAAATCCCTATCATACACCATTTCATGCAAAATCTAATCATCAGAATATAAGATGTCTTCGGTAGTCCATGACAAAAAGTTTAGATGGATAACTCCCAAGAAGTTTTAGGGTCTAATATAAAGAGGTGGTTCATCAAACAGAAAGTCCAAATCACTACAACGTGGGCCCCATATAAGGCCTGGGATGAATGTACCGTTGATGTTTGAGGTGCTTTTCATTACCAGATATTAAATACTCTAATCTTAGCTTATTCTAGAGGCAGGATGAAATTTCTCATTAAAGTAGCGGGAAACTCACTATCTGGGGATGAGGTCTGTTTCGATGCATGCCGCCAGGGATCCTGCGAGCCATTTGTGAAAACTATTTTTGAACCTGCCAATTGACATTTCCATTAGAACACAAAAGCTGTGGTTAAATATGTTTATGGCGATTACATTATGGAGTAACATGCAGAAATCAACAGCATTTTAAATTTTTAACTAGCATAAATTTATTCAACTCTCAATCTAGGAAAACAATTCCAATCCTGTTTCTTTCCAGTTTCCACTTTTTCTGTGGGACAAATTTACAAAAGCATGGATGGGAAGCACATGTAGATTTACTAAAGAAAAATTGAATAACGAAGTACTGCTAACATACATAGCTTTAGTAAACTAAACAGATGCAATCTAATATAGGTAATAGAATCGGAAGCGGGTATATGAGATGAAATGAAGAAGGAAGAGGGAACCGTGAACTTAAAAATTATAAACAGAGTACATGAATCACTTTGAAGAAAACTGGAGTTTTGCCAAGGAAAAACCTCTTCAAACAAATATGTATATTAAACCTTCTGATTTCATTTCACTGTTAAAGAAATACTCATTTCGGAATTAAGTTTCTCAACTCAGGGTGGTTTATGATAACTTTTGCCTAAAAAAACAAAAAACTAAGATTCATTATAGGGAAGAGATTCTAATTCCAAAAGAGTTTATTTTTATAGGGTAAGTATAATTCAGAACATCCATATTCAATTCTATCGATCATAGTTTATTCCGTGTAGGAAAATTTCCAAGCATCCAACACAATCACTGTAAAACATTCCATCCAATTTGCTAATGTTTAAGCAACAAACTTTACATGCCCATCAAATTTAACTCAAGATGTTACTGAGTCTTAACTCAATCAACAAATATAATTGTTAAAATTTAGTAATAAAACATGATCAAAGCCAATACATTTGATGCGGCATCACGCAAGAAGACAATCACACCTTTGCCCGCCAATATATATGAACTACTAGCTTATATGATAGTCAGAGATGATTCTACATTAAAAGGAACACACCTAAGGCAAGAAAACTATATATGGACACAATACTTGAATGTAAAATATACAAAAGCAGAAATATATAAAGCCAGAAAATCTAAAAGGTTGAAGTTTGGACCAGCAATTTTTGTGCCCCCATAGTATATATTTGTTGCAACAACATCAGGATAGATGCCCTCTCCAAACACATTTCTGCAAAGGTCCAAATGATAGCTGCCACATTTAAACAACCACTTCATATTATTAGACAAAAATGGAGTACAAAAAGCAAAACATTAAAGTTAACAAGTCGATATACGTTGACATTTTAGTGATCAATAAAGTAATAATAAAAGTCATATAAGTAGCAAAATGATATTGAAGGGCATAAGAACCACTGTGGGGTTAGTAGGACATGCCTTGTGTCAACCTTTGAAGAGCGAACGCTATCATTTGAGGGTGCCACCTGGAAATATGCAACTTCAGTACACACTTGGAACCACCACAACCGATCACCACTGTCAGTGTGCTTCAAATTTTGCTGATTATATGTTTGGACATTAACACCAAAACTCCCAGTGTAGTACTCTTTTACATATTTGGCATACGCATCCTGCCGAGAGAATTATGTGGAAATCAAAATCATGTGAATAAGAAAATGACAAAAAGTCTTGATTGCTTCACTGAAGCGCATTTGCCCAAAAACCTGTACAGTCACCATCTGTCGTGTTCTGTCATCAAACAAACTACTACAACGCTATAGAAACCAAATACAAATGAAACTTTATGATACTTTGCTTTAGATTTAAAAAAAAAAAAAAAAAAAAATTGGAATCCAAGTTTCATAAAATATTACTTCAAACCAAATAAAGAAGTTAACATTTCATTTTTCAAAACTTATTGCCGGATTTGGGAAGTAATGAGAATATTGTGTTATACACAATTGCAATTTGACATGGTGCTAGGATATATGTTGATAGTTTAGCCATAGAAGCAACAGAGGAGCTTATGACTTAATTATACTGCATAAGTATAGAAATTATGATAGAGCAAAAATCGCACTCTGCCTCCATCAGCATCAATATCGAATCACATATTTACACACATGGCAAGCTAATCACTAAAGTGGACTGTCCATATAGCAATCACCCACGTACAAGTACAACCAACATATCAAACTGAACTGTTAATAATGAAGTAGTCCATGCAAAGACCACACCCAGAATGACCAAAATGTAGAACCTCTTGATCGAGCTAATACCAATTTCACATAGATTGGCGAGTGAGAAATATGAGTGTTGACATTTGGATTGCTACAGAGCTAATTGAAGAGTTCAAACACCACACAAACCAATCAACCTAGATTGTAGTGGACAACTAGTTTGGACATCAGATTGCTATTGGAGAAGTGCATTCGGGAAGAGCGAGGTCAGTTGACTGAGCAGATTGTGTGCCTGGAGACTAATAGTGTGAGTTAGGTGGATCAGTCTGTGTCAAGAGGTAAGTAGAGTTTCTGAGATTATTGAACTGTTTACCTAGTGTAATAACTCTTTCATATAATGGATTCTGCTCTGACACATGATTTTCTCACTGGAGTTTTCACATACAAATCTCGGGGTTCATTGTGGTTACATTACTTAATTTAAATTGCTTTTCGTTGCGTGTTGAGCATGATGATTGGTTGATAAAATATATTTTGCGTTAGTTAAGGGCCCGTTTGGCAACCAAAGTTACTTTGTGCTTTTGCTTTGACCCGAAGCATATGTAATGTTTTTGTTGTTGGAGTGTGTTCAACACTATTTAGAAGCTTATTTGGTAACGTAAATTTGTTACAAGATTTTTAAAAGCAAAAACAGCATGTTCGGTAAAAAGTGTTCAAGTTTGAAAATTTGAAAGGTTAGTTAAAATTGTTATTTTAGAAAGATTTATTTATTTATTTATTTTATTTTATTTTTTGAACATTGTTTTGCTACCATACGAAAGCAAACAAAAGTATCATTTTGATGCTTCTAATTTTGGCCTCAATTTTGGAAGTACGTCAATACTATTTAAAAACACAAAAAATATTACTAAACATACTTCGTATTTTTGTTTCGTTATAGTACACTAGCAAAAGCAAAAGCAAAAGCACTAGCCAAACAGGCCCAGATTAATAACAGTTGGAACCTTCTTTATTTGCAATTTTGTTAATGTTCTTTTTGGAAATTGCAATTATTTAAATGTGGAGACAACAACCGACCAAAAAATAATAGAACAAAAATTAAAATCACTAAACACGTGTTTTTTTTGTTTTTTTTTTTTGGGTTAAATCACTAGCACGTTACTCAGATTACGTTGACATATGGCCATGTGTGTGATAATGGCATGGCCTAATGGACCATTCCGTGTAGATGCAGGTTTGCTTTCACACTATTGTCAGGGTCATACTCAAATAATTTAAGCGAACAAATCCCGAAAACCAATCAAGAAATGTAATAGAAAAATAAAGAGAACAAGTTCCAAAATTGATTACATTTGATATAGGTATTATCATATAGTATATGTAAACAATGTTGGAACATTCAACAGAGTTATAGGCCTCTCTGATCAAGAACTCATCAAGATTGGGTGCATGAGGAAGGGGACACTGGTAAAGATGGTATCTTCGTGGCTTTACATCATCAGCCCAGAATTTCTGAACCCAAGGAACAACGAGAGCGGTGTCATGAATTTGTGCAGTCACATAATTAGGAATGGTAATGTTCTCGAGACTCGCGGTTACAGGATATGAGCCACGCAATTATTTCATTTTTAACTCGTAACTTCGAAATCATAATGCAAACCACCTTATACTACTAGCCCCGGAAAAATATGCAATACTAAAAAAAAAAAATTCACAAAATTAGGGCTAACAAATTCATTTTCTTTTTAATAAATTCATTTTCCGAACGAATTCTTCTAACAAATACTCCCATTGGCAATAAATAGGAAATTTTTATACCCCTTGAAAATGTTTCAATTCTCTGCCAGAAATTCAAAATGATTTTAATGCATAACAAAAATACACTCTAAATATGCACAACAATCCACCATCTAGATACTGAAATATAAGGAACAATTTAACCAAACAAGTCACAGTTGAAAAAAGATTCATCCCTTTCTAGTGAACAGTACACAACAAAATTTCCTCTTCTTTTGTTTGCCAAAAGTTTATTTTAAAGCAATTGAATCCTTGGAAAAAGAAGAGTTCATATGGGGGCTTCTCAAATGATAACGGACAAAACCAAAGACTGCCCTGCTCCATCCATACACACACTCTAGTACCATTATATGGGCTTCAATCACGGCGAGAATTTGAGGTGTCTCGTTGAAGCAGCCTAATCAGGAAGACAAGCTACGGGAAAAGGTCCCAAAACAGCAGTCACCAACCTTTTAACTTATGCCAAAGAAGCCCAGCCATATACAGAGTAATCAATTACCTCCAATGAGAATAATTACTAATCATCCCATGTTGATGGTCCACCTAATCCAACTTCAGCAGCTGGAGACAGCAACTGGAGAGCAGAATGACCCTTGCCCCGGCTTTTGATTTTCTTTCTCTTTACAGGGAAGGTCACTAAGCCGTCAACCATATTGACATCCTGAATGGCTTTATCATCTGTCATGTTTGCACCACTTCTTTGGACATTTTCAGTGGTATCAGCAGCAAAAAGATCCGTAAAAGGAGTTTCTCCATCGTCAATGACATTAGCTTCATATTGTTGCACCTTTTTCAATTTCCTTTTTATTTTATTGTCATTGGTACCAGTAAACTCCTTAGGATCCAAAGCTTTATCTTTCGGGAGGACATTTGTTTTCTGCTTCTTGCGCTTCAATTCCTTCACATCAGAATCTGTAACTGGAGTTTCTTCATCATCAATAACATTGGCTTCCTTTTGTTGCACCTCCTTCACCTTCTTCTTTAATTCGTCCTCAGAAACAGCACTTTTTTCCTTGTGGTCAGGATCTTTTCCCTGAAAGAGTTCCTTTCTTTTCTGTTTCTTATGCTTCAATTCCTTCTTGCCAAGATCCATATTAAGTGAAGAATCATCGATATCACCTTTCTCATTCTTCATGTTTTGATCAATCGGTCTGGCATTGAAAATCTGTAAGTTCGGCACCATTTTTTTTATCTGTAGTAACATTGTTTCCAGAATGATCATTTAGGAGTGCAAAGCTTGAATTGAAAAATAGAAATCAGATGAAAAAATGTGGAAAGAACTATCACCTTCTTGGCTAACTTATCTTTTTCGGCAACAGGATTCCCTTGCAGATTTAGATTTTTCAGGTTAACTAATGAAGAAATCACCTACCAGCAAACAATCAAGAGAGACAAAAACAAACATTTTCAAACCACTATAGGCAAAAATAAGGAAAGATAAAAAATTATTGCAAAAAAATGGCTAACCTTCAGATCTGACCAACTTGTGATCAAATTATTTCCCAGGTCCAAATTCTGAACTTTTGTATTACGAGCCAATTCAGCAGGGAGAGTCTAAGCAATTAAAAGAAAGAGAGGAAAGAATAGTTTAGTGAGTAAAATAACTCTAGAACGAAAGAGAAAACTTTGTACATTTATTTATTTTTATTTTTTTGGTGTGTGCGCTCGCATATGAAGATTTGAACCACCGAAAAACACCATAAAGTGAAGAGCGAAAGCAGAAGCAAATAAATTATTCAGCTTATTTGCATTTGAAAAGTGCTTGGTCTATAAAGAATGAAGATACACGTAGAACACATACCTTGATATCATTATGGGCAAGTCGGAGCTCTTTCAACTCAACACAGGACTTGAGTGAAGAGTCAATGGATTGAAGTTGACAGTTAGAAAGAGATAACTGGAATCACGAGAAATTTTAAGAATCCAAACATTTTTGGTAAATTGCTGCTGTTGATAGTCATTTAGCAAACAACTGCTTACCTTTGTGATTGATTTCATCTTAGCCAGAGACTCACCAATTTCACGGATTGGATTTCTAGAAAGAACTGTAGAGCAAAAACAGAAGCCAAAGTCACATTTGAAACTCAAATTATTATATGGCTAAAAACCATGCTCACAATAGTGTATAAATTCATTACCAAATCAAAATCATGAACAACATTTTATTCACAAGAAGACATATAGATGCTAAAAACTTGACATGCTTTCGTTGTATGGTTTCAAGTACACCTACCTAATAACCATATGATCATCACACAACGTAAAATTCTCGAAACATTTCAGAAACACGCCAGGCAAACATTACTGTTTCGAGGTAGCACTGACCAAAAATAAGAGCACTTGAGAAAGAGAATTGTTCAAAACTATCAGCAAGTTCAAAACAACACAAACTATCGTGATAAAAATTAGTTCCATATTTTAACTTTTACCAGAGTCGTCCCAGACAACACATCAAATATTCCTCCAGGGGTGCATACAACATGCATATATATCATGTTGATGTCCAATTGGTCTGACGTGTGTAGAGATAGATCAACTCAAATAAAATCAAGGTCCCAATTCACGTTAAATAAACATTTACATTATATGGAGAGGATTTAGGACCAGCGACTTGAAATGAAGCTGGATCTTGCACTATAAATTTAATGATGGCAGATATAGTGTATGCCATCATTAAATTATTAGGAGCCTCTGCAATTTGATGATTTATTTTAAGTTTCTCAATTAAATATGAGAGAGAGGGGGGAGGAAGAAGAATAACTTGAATCAATATTCAACAGTTTAGATGAATGCCTGCTTGATAAGAAAAGAACTTGTTAAGACTTTTTTGAAGAAACAAAGAATAGATCGCTATAACAGCATGTAACAGAAATTTCTGCAACTGAATATATCCAACAGTTTATTTACATACACTATACTACAGATTGTCAAAAAGTTGATCAATGGTGGCTGTTGTAAAGAATTTGATAGGGAAGTCTAATGGAAGCAATGAGATTAAATAATAAATTGCAGAACACAAAGCATTGGACAATTAAATCATCCACACATGATATGAGAAACTGAGAACTGGGAACTCATACCGAGAGTGTTTAATTCTTTCATATTATCAAGTCTGCAAATGGAAACAATCTCGTTGTCTGCAGCAGGGAAGGGGGGATCAATTCAGTTAGTTAAATTATGAAAAACTCGGAAGGCAATACAGTTGGTTAGATTATGAACCTTACCATTCAAAATCAGAGCACGTAAGTTCACAAGCGACCTGACCTCTTCCATTGATCTAAGCTTATTTTTTCCAGCATTCAGTACCTGGTATGCAGAGGTTGAACAAAGCGAAATTTGGAAAATCAATCTAGTTTCAACAATTTAAGAATTAAACCATTAAAATAAGCAGTCTGGCTCAATCAAGCACGGTCCACCAACATTGTAAACGTTCTAAAAGAATAAATTTGCCTTAACAAGAAATACTATCAAAATCGACAGCAGCCACTCATTATATTTAAACATGTTGTAAGTAATTCCTGATCAGAATCGATGGGATTGATAAGAATTAAGATTGTAATTTTCTTATGTATGTGGGGATTATTCAATTAATTGAACTTAGTCTTGTTTACTTAGTGTAGGTATTATATTAGGAGACTTGTTTACTTAGTGTAGGTATTATATTAGGCAACGGGTCCATCCACCCGATGCCATGATACCTATCAAATAAATTCACTAAATCATCCACTGTCCTTATGTTTGCAACAGCACATATCAAATGTAAAACAAAAGGAGACAAACCCGAATCCACTGATCCTTTATTTACCATAAATTAAAATCTGAACCCCAAATGAACCTGTATGTCTGGTAATACAAAGAAAATGACGCTCAATGCTAAAATGAAAATAAAGATGATAGACTTATATTGGTAAAAAAGTCACTGACTTCCAAAACATGTTAAAACCCAGCAAAATTTTTGGAGTATATATAGAAATTTGTGGTGTGTATCACTTAAGGCTAGTCATCTCTTCAGCTTCAACAGCCTATGCAAGCTCAAAGGGAAATGTATAAACTCTGTGATTAACTTACTGTGAGTTTAGTAAGTCCTTCGATTCCTTTCAAGCTTTGAAGCTTGTTCTGCACAACTGATACCCACTTCAAATTGACACATGACCTCAAACCCTGAGTTAACAATTAAGAAACCAAAATTAAACCTCAAATTAATCGATTTCATAAACTGACATTTCACTGTTCAGTTGCAAAAGCATTAGACTACCTCGAGTGAAGATAGATTGTTGAAGCGCAGGTCGAGTCTCTCTAAGTTCTTGAATTCGCTCAAGCATGAAACCTAATAAGATTAAACTGATTGAATCCATGAGAGCACAATGATGAAGATTCGAAGTTTTAATAGAACAAATAGTAGGGTATTAGAGATAGATATAGAACAAATTGAGAGCGTACATCAGAAAGAGCTTTGTGGTTGAGTGCAAGAGCTGTAATGGCGTCCGGGTCGCTACTCTTATTGTCCTGCAATATCTGTTTGGAGCTCAACACAGTCATTGTGTCCAGACCTCTCTTTTGCTCTGCAAAACCCTAACGAGTTGTTGCAACAGTTAATATAGACGAGTGGAAATGAATTTTTTTTTTCCCCTTCCTTATAGGTTGAGAGGAAATGTTTTTTTTTTTTTTTTTTTTTACCTATCATCATCTAGCACCATTACGAACATGAATACGACGACAAAAAAATTTTAAAATATAGAATACGAGTATAGTATATAAATGGTATAATATGGTAACAAAAAAATACTAATAAACTATATATATATATATATAATTATTTTTTTTATCAATGTTATAATATTATGATTTTAAAAATATATATTTCAAAATTATGAAAACATGTATGGGGTTGATCGAGTTGTATGCGTGTTAAC
>JAOTQH010000007.1:4569195-4585334 GCA_025631255.1 Cornus kousa | reverse complement strand
ACACATATTTGGTACATTATAAATGTGACTATAATTCATAAATAGATTTTAGAAAATTAAAAAAAGTATAGATCCGTTCTGCTCAATTTTTTGAGTGAAAAATTATTTGATTTAAGAAGGTTAGTTTGGTATTTTAAAATAAGTGTTTGGAGGGTATTTTGGACTTGAATAATTATTTTTAATGCATACGAAGTATATAATAGTTTTGCTCAACTTAACTAAAGTGAAAAAAATTTAAGGGTTTTTTGGACTTGAATAATTTTTTTTATTGCATACCGAATATATAATAGTTTTGCTCAACTTAACTAAAGCGAAAAAATTTAAATGGTGAAAAAATTTAAATGATGAAAAAATATATATATATATACTTTTCAATGATATAAAGGTTTTTTTTTTCTTTTTTTTTCACCATTTTGTTATTTAGGACTTCTCACTCTATATAAGTGTAATTTTTTTAAAATAATAATTTTGCTTTATTTAAAGTTTTCTATTATTTAGTTACTTGAACTAAAAACAAAATCAATTATTAGTTTGGTTAATGTGAACTAATGATAAAGGAAAAGAAACAAAAAAAAAAATTTAAAATTTGGCTAACGTGAAAAGAAAAGTTTTTAAGAGGTAAAATTCTCACAATTGCTTGATTTTTCTCAAAATGTTAAGTCACGGTTTTAAAATAGCGACGTCCTTCTGGGAACGGAGGTAATATATTAATTTTCTTTTATATCCTTTGTAAGTTGTTTTTCTTTACTCTCAAAAGGATAAATTTCTTACACAAGTTAATACACCTAAATTGGTTACAACTTTCTTACCCTTTAAATTAAATTTTTTTTGCTACACTTGCAAAACAGAGAAGCTAAAAAAAAAAACTATATAAAGAGACAAATACCAAATATGTATCTAGACATATATATTTATTCATAAATCCAATTATATATATTGTTTTATTACTATTATTAAATTCATAAGGGTAATTTAATTGTATATATTATTTTACTAATATTATTATTATTTATTTGTATACATTATTATTATTATTATTATTATTTTATTATTAAATTCATAAGGGCAATTTTGACATATAAAATTATTTTCCTTTCATTCTCTTGCTATCCAAACTAATTAAATAATATTTTATTACAAATTTCTTGCTAATCAAATGCATAATAGAAAATTAAAATTTTTTTTTTCTTTCACTTCACTTTTTTTTTTTCTTTTATTTCCCATCATTAATTTCTAGCTAACCAAACAGATCCTAAGGTAATCACGATTTAATGAGAAGTAATGTGTTGTTTGTTTGTTTGCTTTTTTATTTTTAAGTGAGAAAGGTAAAACAATTTACTCATATACATTTCCTTGAGGTTTGAATTCATGATTTCGAAAATATTATTATGATAGCTATGTTGAGTTGATATTTTTAAATTTGTAAAAGGTTAAATAAATTATTTAATACACATTTTTAACTTTTAATCATCAATAGTTAAATATGGAGAAAGGAAGGACCTTTAAACCTTATGGTATATATAACCTTCCAGTCTCCTATTATTACCATAAATCTATTAATTTTATCAAAATTTTAGTTAAATAAACTATTTTTATATATATAATTGACATAAAGAATCAAAAATCCGCTGTAGCCACTTTATTTATCTAAAGTGAAAGATTCGGCTCCCTAACGGGTTTCCCGGGTTCGAGTCCCGGCAGCGGAAGTTCTTTTTGCAAACAATTGTTTGGCGTGACAAATTAAGATATTCCATTCCTCTCCTTTTCTTTTTCCAAACAACAACGAATATCTGAGGTGAGAAATTGAGATTGGGAAATGGATCATCATCTATCCGGAATTGGATGTTGTACTACTTCAACAACTTATACCAATTTTCCATTCCCTTCAAATCACTCATCCTTTCCCCCAAGAAGAAGAATTTCTCCCATGCGTCGTAGTTCTTCGTCCCTTCCCGTGAAAACTCCAACAATTGTCTCCGTCTTAAGAAGTCCTCGTCCAGGTGAGTCCCAGACATTTTCCAAGAGTTTGTTTGGTTTCTAACAAAACCCATAAAAAATAAAATTATTTGAACTCTTCCGTTGGCAATTTAATCGATGTGGGTTCCAAGTAAAAAAAAAAAAAAGAGTGAGAGTGAAATTTTTGGGTGAGCATGGTGGCCAATTGGGGGGTTTTGGGGGATTTTTTGTGCTGGAATGGCTTCGAATATGAGAGTTAATTAAACAAAAGATACTGAGAGTTTCATAAAAAATGGAAAAATGGGTTAAATAGGCAATTCAAATTTAGGCAGTTTCAATAGTAAAAATTGTGGCATTTCATTTTGTTGTTAGGTTTCATTGATGCCATTTGTTTGTGGAAAAATGGGTTAAATAGGCAATGCAAATGCAGGTAGTTTCAATAGTAAAAACTGTGGTATTTCAAAATGTTGGTAGGTTTCATTGATGCTATTTGTTTGTGAACCTCTGTGGGAAATTTCGAGTGGATTGCTTGATTTTCAATGTGGTAATTATAAAAGGACTAGCCCAGTGCACAATGGCAGGGTCAGGGGAGGGTTTGATGTACTTAGCCTTACCTTCGTTTACAGAGAGGCTGATTTTTGTTTTGAACCCTTGACCTCCAGGTACAATGGAGCAACCTTACTATTTCAACTCGGTAATTGATTGAGTATAATACAGCGTTTATAGCATTGAATGTTCATCGATGTTGGTACACTTAGTAATTGAGGAATCAGCTGATAGAATCCACTCTAGAGCACTGAATGTAGCAATAATCCACTTACAAAAGTTGGTAACTCTTTTGTAGTAATAGTCAAATTTGTTAGAGGAATAAATTTCTCAACAGATGTCTCCTTTCTACAAGTGGCATGAGCTGTTTGATTCATTTTGAAGATGTCAAGAGACTCTGCATACAGAGAATGTAGGAATGAAGAATATGTCTAGAATACTTGAAATGCAGTTGGTATCTGCTGGAATTATTGAAATGCATCAGCATAAAAAGAATTGGACATTTTACAAAAAAAAAATAAAAAATAAAAAAAATTCTTGCTATTCATCATCACTATCATTGTTGTTGTATTTGTGGAAAATTTAAAAATTCTGCACTTATTGTTAGGTTACCCTTAAAATACCCAGTTGGCCAATTGGTAATTGAAGTCGTGTTGGCTGTAAATGCCAGGATCAAATTCTTAAATGGATGAAATTCCATCACAGTTACGATTATCCAACAAATAAGTGTTTAGTGTATATCTTTTGCAGAATTACTTAAAAGTTGAAGCAGAAGAATTAAAGTTGAAGCTGATGTTCTTCTATTCTTCTTCTTTGTCTCCAGTAAGTGAACTAGCAGAAGATGATGTTCTGCAAACATTTTTCGAGGAGAGAGAGCAGAGTGGAGATATCATAGCAAAAGTTTCTGATATACTTTGGTTGCGTGATGCCATTAAATTTGTTGATGCAGAGGCTGACATAGTGGCTGACACTACTCAACTACCAGAGGAGGTATGACTATTTCCAATTAATATACATCACCCTTTTCCCTTCTTTCATCTTTTCTTTTAGCTAACATGATTTGAAGCAGAATGAATTTAATATAGAAATTCAAATTAGTGATATAAACATTATGCATTTGATTTGTAGTTTTGGAATGAATGATTAAGATTCCATTCCCGTTCCCCTTCCCCCAACAACAACCGGGAAAAAAAAAAAAAAAAAGGATTTCCTTTTTTTGGAATAAAGTTCGAAATTAAATTTTGAAATCTAATGTGAGTGCTTTTGGTTCCAGAATCCCAACTTTGTGGATTTCACTTATATTAGCAATTCAGGACGCCAATACTATGAAAATCACCACCTTACAACTATATCTAAGTATTCAGCTGCACATCTGGAGAATTGCAGAGAAGGATCTGAAGGATTTCCACATCTCTATTAGCAGCTAAAATAAATTATACAGTGTCATTTCCATCCGTTAAATAACTGTTATTTACTAATGTCAGAGTACTTTCCAGCTATCATAGCACATACAATTGTTAACTTCTAAACAGACACACATGCATGACCATATATATGCAAACATTAATTTATTAATCAGGCACACAAATTAATTTTGAATTCCTTAAGGAATACCCTAATAATTTGACAATTTACACATGGCAATCCAAAGAATTTGATAAAACCCAATGTCCAAAATATGATTTTAAATTGCAATTTCAGACACTTGATCTGCTAGAAGAAACACATCAGCTATGGGTCTTGAGGAAGTTTTCGGGGCGAAATTTATCGTCTGCTCTGTTGGTGATTGTCTTGAGGAAGTTATCGTCTTCTTCTTCTTCTTCTTCTTCTTCTTCTTTTGGTGCTTAGGGACTTCAAACAGTGATCCCACATATCTTTTGGTGCTTGGGGACTACAAACTTTTGGCATTAATCCTCTGTAACACTGTGAGATGAAACAGTAAAGCAAGATTTTTCATATGGATGTTGGAACAGGGCTTATACATGTATATTCTTATGCAAGTCCTTGTGTGTGTGTTATTTGAACTTTAAATTCAACTCGAATCAAGCCTTTTTCCAACTATTGGGGTTGGTTATACGAATTCTATTTCGTCATTCCACTCTATCTTAGACCATAGTCTTAGTCAGACCACATGCTATGCTATCATATTATTCCTGATTATCTAAATTCATGTTAGCCTTTCCCTTCCCCTAATTCTTCTATATTAAACAGATTTTACACATTTAAATACGCAATATGCTATACAATAGAATAACACATAATGCTATTATTCATTGAAACATTCTCAGTATAATCGAAATTAAATGGAACATGGTGAAAAAAAAAAAAAAAGGATTCCATCTTTCTTTTCTTCTTTCATCCCATGCAAGGATCTTCTTGTTTGATTTTGTACATATGTTAGACATAATTTGTATCTATACCCATTACAGGGTATGTTGAGGGGGATAGGACAGTCCATGTAACACAACTTGACCTTTGACCAGTTTCATACTTTTGTTCATTATCCTTGCGCAGCTGTTTGATACTTGAAACAGATGACACCTTATGACAAACAACTGATGTAGATAATTTGCCATTTGAGACTCAAGAGGTACATATGTATCTTGTGATGTTACAAATAGGGAGTCACTCTTATGTGATTCCTAGAAAAACAAATACTGACAGGATAACAGTTTAGACATCTAAGAGCTTGAAAGAAATTCAATCATATGATATGTGTGTATTCTATTGCAAAGAACACTTCTTCAACCTCATAAGAGAGAACCATATTTTTAATCATGTGCTTTGGAAGCTTAATGGTGCATTATTAGTGGAAATTTGAGGAATATAAGTTATACAACTAGAAATTTGAGTAGAGAGAACCCACAATATTTGCAAGGTTTGGCCATAAAGGCCTGTGTCCATGATAGGAACTTAGGAAGCCAATATTGTTATATTTCACAAGTTAATACAAAAGAGAGAACCATATTAATAGACACATCTACCACTGGAGATAGAAATAAAATTGCCTTAGCTTATATCTGATATGTAGTCATCGTACATAATATGACAATGTTCTTAATTCTATGGTTTTTTCAGACACATAAAGCTAAAGGTAACAGGAATTAATCAATCAATCAGCAAATAGGATATTGAATTGAAGGAGGATCCCTAATGACTACCTGAAAATGTGCACTGAGTTATTTTCAAAACGTTTAGTAGCAGCTTTTTTATTTGCTATAGTTTCTACGTGGTCCTTGATAGATTCACATTTTAAGAGCCAAAGTAGATGCTGGCACCATCTTCACTCTTCAGTGTTGAATTGCTTAACAACGCAAAACTATTATCACAGAATAATAATAGTTTCAGTTTGTGCAGTTATTGTGAGGACTTCTGTCAGTCTCTTACTCTCTTCTTGAGATCTTGTTTGTTGTACTTCTTATTTTCTGTGACTATAAAAGACTGAAGATAATTTTAAAGCTTTATAGTCATTATTTCTAATGGCCTATTAATGCAATCAGCTATGAAAGAGAGAATAAAATCTATAAGGAGGGGAAACAAAGAGCTAGATCAAGCTAGAGAATAGCTTAAACACCCACAACTCAATCCCAAAAGAAAGGGAGAGGTATAAAGGTGTTGTGGCGGGCTGAATATATTGATAATACCAAAAAGCTATTGAATACAACTTGGAACAATCCTTTTATAAGCCCTTGTATAAATAATCTAAGAGCCACCATTATGTCCAGCAGAATAAAAGACGCAAAAAAAAGCCCTTAAATGGTCAAATGACTCACTTAAAAGGCACATGGCTTACAAAATAGAAGCAGAATGACAAAAATATTATAACTAGAGCTTATGGTAAACATTAAACGAGAAATAAAGACAGATTTACAACTTAAATAAATGACTCAAAACCCATAAACAATCACACAATCTGATCAAATCATCAGCTGCCCCTATTCATGCAATCTCAGTCTAGTCTTCTTAGGAATCTTAGGGCATTCAACTCTTTGAAGAAAGTCCTCTTCCACTTGCTCTGCACCTATAGCCTTAGTCAACTTGATGATGCTTTCTGTTTTTCTTAGCCTTTACTCTCGTTACTGATAATCAATTAATTCATATTTCTGCTTCTTCTTCTTCTTCTTCTTCTTTTTAATTTTTTTAATTCCCTTAAAATTTGTAGGCCTTGGGTGAAGAAAATGAGGGTGGGTTTTTGAAGCTGACAAGAACCCTAGAATGGGTAGCAGGTGATAACTCTGCACCAGTCAATAAGAAGATGACTGCTAAGGTATATGTTTGGTTAGTCATCCTAATTCCTTTTTTAAAATATTATTGGTGCTTGTAATATGCCACTCCAGCCACTCTTAATTTGTTTATCTTTGGAAATAATAAGAATGAAGCTCTTAGAGAAAATAAACTTTTAACATGAATTTTACTTATTAATGCTTGTAATGACAGGAATTGAAGAATGAAAGTGAGAAAAGGAAGAGACTGAACCTTCTCAGATATGAAGCTGTATAGTATTTGTCTTAAAACTCTTATTTACTTTATTATAACTGTCAGTCAGTTACTTTTCATTTGTTATAATTTCTCTTACAACATATGAAATATTAAATGTTTGCTGAAAATTAAAATCTTCGTTGTCATGTACACAACTGAAATTTTGATTTTTCATGGAAATTTTTGCTTTTAGATTGCCAGCATGTATTATTTTCTGAAAATTTGCTTTCTCGCATCAGCATTAATATTCTTGTTGAGTAATTTTGCTTTGGCATGATAAAAAAGAATGAAAAGGGTCCTAGAGAAAATAGAACCGTGTATTTTCAGCATATAGTATGTCATGAGAATGCATCTTTGAGGATCAGTGATTCTGATTATCATGGCGTAGAGCTTCTTTGAAGATCTTTGATTTCCTCATCTTTTTATTATTCGATACAGGAGCACAAGTGAAAAAAGAACGAACAAACATTAAGAAAAAAGTGGATTGTGTTAGGAGATGGATTCACTGAGACAATGACAGTGTTCATGGTGGAACAACTGGCATGAGTCTGTATCAGAGATAACTGGGTAATTTTAAGGGTTTAGAATATGAACACTGGATTGTTCGTATCTCCATGTTTTTTTTTTTCTTCCCTTTGGGCTTTTCCATGTAAAATTTATTGATTATTATCCTCATCTTCTCTCTTGCTTTGTTTATCTACATGATTATTGGTTGGCTTGAATGGTTGATGGGTGTTACATGAGAACAGCATTTCTTATAATTTCTGAAAGTCAATTTAGACCTATTCACATCCCTCTAGGTCCTACTTAGGTTTAGAACTGAGAATATATCTTCCACTCTGAACAATATAAGAGCTTTGGGTGACAGTCGCACATCTTTTTCAATAAACACATCAGTATCAAGGACATTTCTTGTCCGTTAAATGAAGCTGAAATAGAAGTGATTTTAGTATTTATCTCTTGCAAATTTATTTCTGCCTCAAAGAAACCGGTACTGAAGTATTGCAGTTATTGACGAAGATGCTCATTATTTATCCTTCTTTCTGTAGCTTAAGAGGGAACTGCTGCTTTTAACTGTGGGCATCGGAACTGTATGTAGTGGATACTGTTTGGTGGTTTTGTCATTCCAGGTAATACTACACAGCTATATCGCTTGTCATTTACATTTTGTTACAGATCTTTCCCTTTCGGTACCAATTATTTTCATAGCTTATGTATATATTTTTTATGCTTTATCTGCTTCCCTATGACACCAAGGAAAATAGATTATTTTTAACTTTTCATTTTAAAAATTTTTATTGCAAAGGGGAATAAGGACAAATAATAGAGTATATATTCCTCCAAAAATCATGAAAAGAGAAGGCCGGAAGAAAATATACGCAACAAAACCAAAGCAAACAACCTTAATCGGGGACATCCCCAAGGAAATAAAGGAATTTCTTAACTGAGTATTTGAAATTCCCAAATAATTTTTATATTCCAAAATTTATTTTCTTTCCCACCATCATCTCTGCAATTAAAAGGTGCAAGATTTCTTTGATTTCATAAAAATAAATTATTTATTCTTCTTAATCAGAAGAGATTTTTATAAGAAAACTGAGTTAATGTGCTTACAAGTAACTAACCTACTTACTTATAAACTGCATAGGCTGCTATCAGTTACGCGGCAGGAGTTCTTTGCAGGTTAGTTCAAATATAACTTTCCTCATTGCTGAAGTTCCTTTATTGTCATAGTGCTTCTTAATATATCAAGGTTAGCATATACAGGGTGGAAATGGTAAGTTTTTTTATCGGTTGAAATATTCATGACTTAGATTAGTCATTATTTATTTTGATTATTTGCTTAGTATAATCTTGGGTACTTTATTAACTAAACTTGGTTGGTATCTTGTGTAGCAAAGAAAATATGCATTGTTGCTTGTTCACATTTTAAGAAAATTTATGCTCTTGAAGTTGTAAAATATTTCCAAGTTCGTGTTTGATTCTTATGCTGATATTCAAGCTCTTGTCATTTTTCTTGTGCAGTTGCTTGTATCTTCAGCTCTTATACAGACATGCAGACAATATTTCCCAGGAAATGGTTCCACGGATTTTCATGCAAAAGAAGTCAAAAAAGTACTTGCAGAAATTTTCACCTTCAATTTTTGTATTTTAATACATAAACTTCATTTCCTCCCTCCTTATGAAAACTGACCTTTGCCTTAAACCTTTTTTTTTTTTTTTTTTTTTTTACCCTCTTCTCAAATAAGAATTGGTATAAGAAGTGAGGACCTGAGGGATTTCTTTGAGAGAGTGGTTAAGGGCAGTGGTATTGCTCTGTCATCCCCGAGGATTTTGTTCCCTGCTGTGATATATGGAATTTGGGGGTTGTCTCAACAATTCACCAACGATTCGTTTGATTTTCAGGTGGTTTCTTAATTTTGTGGTGCTTAAATTTCCTATCTTGAAACTACAGTATTTTGTGGTGTTTTTTGTTTTAAAATATTTATATGTTATTCTTTCTTGTTCTTCACAGCTTGTGCCAGCTATGGTTGGGTTGTTTGCATATAAAGCTGCTGCTCTAGTTCAAGTTTACAGGGACAACGAAGATTTGCAGTTAATTTTCCCAGACAGTGAAGAAGGGGGCAATTGAAGCGCATTGTTAGATAAAATGTCTTCCCTTTTTTGTTCCCCTTCAAAGCAAGAGCTGGATGCATCCACAAATCTGCAGTTTGCAGGTCTGACATTTTTTATCTTCTCTTTATGATATTCTAAATCGAATTAGCAGGAAGTCAGTCATCTTTTCTTTTTAAGAATATGCTAAGAACTCATAAACCAGAAGAAAAGGATTTTGTAGTCGTCTTATTTTTTGAAGTGCACCCAATCTTCTCCTGACCAAATCCGAACCAAATATTTTTTGAAAAATCCCAATGAGATGAAAGAAATGACAGCTCCGAAGCCACCAACAGCCTACGAATTACTATATAGAATAAGCTAAACAGTTGCCCGTGGCCGTATGTCTCCTTTCACTTTTACAGGCAAGAGGATTGAGTCTCCTCCCCATTGTGGGAGGTTATATTTGCCCCCCCAAAAAAAATCTCTGAAATGAAATTTCTTGTCTTGATTCTTCTTTTTGCAGGAATGGAGGAGAGAACAAAACTAAGATAAAAGTCAAATTTTGAAGGCATTGGATAAGGAGATCAAATTCAAGGCCTTAATTTATTGCTCCGGCGATCTTTGTTTAAAGTGCAATCAAGTCTATCTTCCTTGATCAATTGGTTTTTCACCACTCTGACATTGCTCCATGTATAATATAGATAAACAAAAGCGCTTCACTATCTACCTTACGCACACGTCTCCACTGAAGCTCGAACCTTTGACGTCCCTTTGAAAAGTAAGGGCCATACCACTAGACCATTAGCCCATTGGTTTCACTATCTACAAGTTTGCTACATGAATTATAAGAGAAAGATGTACTTAATTCAATTCACAAGCAGTTTATTTGGCTTCAACTAGTGAATTGTACTCCGTATGTAAAAAATTGACACAAACAGAAGGAACACTATTAATTTATGTGGTTCAAACATTGATTTCAGAAATCCTCCACCAACAAAACCCATCCATCCAGATAAATTTTGAAGGAAAAAAAATGTCAAAATCTTATCTCAGATTAAAATGTCTTACAAAAACATTTGTGAAAAAATGTATGATTCACAATATCTGCCAAAATTAGATCCTCCAGACTCGTGACAATCAACTGGAGTGCCAAATATATATAGTTCAAAATCCGTACAGGACAGCTGACAAAACTGAAGATGAGGTACTCAGGGAAGTCGTTGGAACATCATGGATTGGAAGCAGATCCTCCATACACAAACTCCACTAAGAACCACCAAATACCTGCAAAGGGCATATGATATAGCTCGAGTTAACATATCCAAAACCCAGTTATATGATGAGGTGATGCCTAAAGACAGAAAACACTCACTCCAGCAAGAATGTCTTTAGAAAGTCGACGTTTTCTTTCTCCAGCATTATCTGCAACCGGTTGTGTCTGTCGGAATTGGCGAATCACCTTTGGTGCCTGCTGGCCATCAGGGATCTCAGAAGTTGCTCCTGACTCTTCTTGCACTTTTCTCTTCTGGAGAATCAAAGAAAAGCAGATCATGTCGAATTTAAACTTGCTACTGGGAGAAACAATGCTTGGTATATGCCCCCAAAAAATCATCGAATACTTTCCGGATTGACACAATTTTTTGGTCTTATAATCATGAGCAGTGAACAAATTAAAAAATCAAAACTTATTTGACTTCAAATTATGAAAGTAATACGTCCAGAATGGTTATGAATGAAAAGTAAAAAGCCCAAAGTTTGAGAAAGCCCTGATGATGCATTTTAACTATGGATTTATTACAACCATATGGCATGGCAGTGTTGTGCAGCAACGCAGGTGAGGTAAAGTATTTTTTATTATTAAGAAGAAAAAATAGATACATAATTACATACTTTGTAGACCTTGAAGAATCTTTTTGTTTTTTTATTCTGGAAACAAGTTTGGATAAAAATATTTGCTAAAATATAATTACACAAGGGCCATTTGCACCTTTTCATTTTACTATGTGCACACATTTGTATGTGTTTTCAATTCTGTGATACTTTATGTTCAGTTCTTGAATCGTTGTAAGTGGCCTGGTTTTACAAGATTTGCAATTTCTTTTCCCATTTTAGTTATACAAAACATAAATGCACTAAGCCACTAAGATTTATTAAATTTCAATCATGATCTTGATTAGTGCTTGGGACTATAATTGTCGTATACCTGTCAATAATTTTTACTTCACAATTGATAGACTTTTCCTGATGGCATTTAAGTTGGTTTTAAGCAGTTAACCCAACCAAGCAGCTACATGAAATCACTAATCAAAGAACCATGTCAATCGAAATAGTGCAAACTCACTATGGTCAAATGCATTAGATGATGAATTAATATAAATTTAGGGATGATTACAATTGAAAGCCGGTTGTTTCAAATGAACAGCCAACCCATATTATCCAGAAAATATAGTCCGTACCTTCTTTAATCGTTCTTCTATAGAACTCAAAGCAAGGGACATATCAACTTTAGAGAGGTAGAAATCTCGCTCCCTCTTAGCAGCAGAAATTTCTAATGCTAGTTTCTGCTCTCGAATGGCATTCTTGTATGCTACAATATTACAAAAATCTCAATTAGGTAATGTGGCTGCTTACACACAAGATCATATAACATCACACAATTTGAAGAGTTTCATACCAATCTCTCCGGTAAGATCATCCCATTTGAATTTACTCAAGTACTTGATATTCCAAAGATCATAATAGAATGATGATCTCTTCCTCCCACCTAAAGATAAATTAAACATGAAATCAAAACTTCAATTACATAACATACTTGCTACAACGAGAAAAAAACGAAGGCTGTTCAAGTTGTACAAGCTGATTCTTAGAAGGTGCATAAAAGAAAATGCAAATGACTGAATCATTTGACTTGAGTTATGAAGCAAATGTAAGAACATGATATGGCCTCGGCGTTTATATACAATAGTCAAAACAAACTTCAAATCCACAAGCCATTAGACTGTTTGCCACTTGGATGTGTGGTATGAAGCACATAAAATAATTCAATGACATACAAAAAATCATATTCAATGTACCGAATCAATTTGGTCCACTGTCACAGGCCACAAATGCCATTTCAATAATTAAAGAGCAGAATGTTTAAATCATTCTCTGAGATAAAGGCATGAAATTCAGAGCAACAATATGCTAACACAGTTATGATAAAAAATAATAAATTAATAACTTTACAAGATAAAAGATGAAGGTTTGATAAAAAAATTCTGATAAAATATACATACCGATTTGTTCACCATTTAACATCTTAGCAACTCTCTTTGCAACATTCTTTTTGGTAAATTCTACCCACCTACACACACACCAAAAGCAGTCATATAATTACAGTAATAGCATGTAATGAATTAACATAATAATAAAGAAAATTTAAAGAAACTATGTATTCGACTTTTGGTTATAAAAAGTTGACAGACAATCTTTACTATGAGTAAATGAAACCTGTTATGAATCCTGCAATACTAAATAAATAGAAGCTGTTCTAAGACATAAAGCATTAAGAATACTTGGTAATGACACATACCCTTCTGAAAATTGTTGACCTCGAAATCCACCAGCCCGTTTACGATGTACTTGAGCTGCAGGATCTGTGATGTAAATCAACCGAAGGCCATTAATTGACCCAAAAAAGAGGGGGAAAAAAAAGCATAATACACTTCGAGTCAAACACAAAAACAAGTGATTGCACAGAAAACATTGATCAATTGGTCTCCTGCAAAGAAGTGAATAGAAATAATTTGGGCCAAAAAGAACAGAAGAAAAATCGCATAGGAAAACAAAAATGAAAAAGAACAGAACAGCAAAACAACTAAATAACCTTCAGGTGTAAGATAAATTCTTTGTATTTCTCCATACTGAGAGAGAATCTGACGAAGCTTTAAAGGATCCATGTGTGGGGGAATCCGACTCAAGTAGCAAACTCCACGCTTGTCAGCTTTTGCAGATTCCTCTAACAATCGCTTCTTCCTTTTATTTTTTCGACTTTCTACCCTTTCATCATTTGATTTTGGATTCCTTTCCTCTGGACTATTTTCTCTGGTTGTTTCTTGTTCTTCCTCAGCCATTCTGAATTCTACCCAATGAGAAGTGAGAACAGCATATATATATATATATAAAACCAAAAAATAAGGTCATATTTAATCAATCCTTGCGTATTGGTATAACCTATCTCACCCAAAAAGGCACTCTTCAGAGCCAATAACTCAGAACCACAATGCCCACATTAAAACACAGTGCAAATACGATAGGCAATTTGAGCTCATTTTGCTTTATAGAATGACTGAATGAACACCAATCAGCCAAAAAAAACAGTAATTAGCAAACCCAGACATGATTACGCGTGAAGAGAAGCAAGCAACAATTCAACCACAGAATTAACAATTTCCGAACGCAGTAGGCCCTAAATTAAAGAGGAAAAAAATGGGAAAAGTGAAGGGAGCTACCTGCAGATGTGAAAACCCTAAGCAGAGAACTCAGGCTTCGAATGCAAAGAACGCAAAGGAAAAGAGAGAAGGAGAGATCAGACGGTGTCAGATGCGGCTCAAAGGCACTCTTTTGTCCGTATATTTAATTAACGAGTTGAAAAGGCAGTGCAAGTAGGGTTGTAGGAATGAATCTCTAGTATTCAGCGGCGGTGGCAATGCAGCGGCAGCGGTATACCCTTTCTTTTTTACCTTGCGGCGAACCCTTCGCTGCTCTGAATATCTCAATCTCGGAGGACACCCGTTTCGCAATGTTCATTCAATGCACCTCCCCTTCTTTCTTTAAAATTGCATTACCCTCCCCTAATCACCAACTACATCAACAAATGATGCATTTTACACTTTTACCAAAATATATATATACGTAGTATATATTTCCCCTTTTTACGCATTTACCCTTTTTTTTATTTATTTTTTTCTGAAGTTGTATTTATCATAAACTAAAAGTTTTGTATAGTTTACTTCAAATCATTCTTCCAGCAAATAGTTACAGTAAATTTTCGATGTAAGTATCACTAATGTTTTTTAATTTTTTTGAAAATATAAATTTATTTTTTGTCATCTTAAATACTAATTAAAGGTTGACATATTTATATAAATAAATAAATAAATAAAATCACTATATGTGTTTAGTTTTTATTTAAGACAAATAATGTAATTAATAATACAATGTTACAATACAAAATTGAAATTTCTAAATTGTTTGTGTGTAAAATTCATTGTGTGGCGGATATGAATGGAAAATTTATTACAAGATCTATGAGAAGTTCATAAAAGGAAGATCTATGTTTTGATCAATAAATCAACAGTTAATTAACAAATAATCAAGCCCATTTTTTATTTTTTTTTTCAACGATTCACCAAGCTCAAATAAATGTGTATATATTATATATTGTAAACGCAAGAATTCTTCTCCCTTAATTTTAGCAGAGTGTTCTCACAATTTACAATCATCTCTTTTTCATTTCCTACTCTATGCCTATTTATAGGCTACTGCCCGAGCTATGTGGGCTTCCGGCTTTAGGGCTTATTCGCGGTGGGCTGGGCCTCTCCTGTTCGCTTAGCTGAACTCGGCCCAGCTAAATGACTTCACTGTTTGGGTTGGGTCCAGCTGGCCGACCCGGCGCTACGTTCGCGGGTCGTAATTGGCCCATGCCGTTTCCGGAACACTCAACTGCCCCCCCTATAATTACCCCCTAATTAATTTAGGGGGTAATTATTTATGGCTGCCAATGATGACTCTGACGGCTCGAGGAGATCTTATGGGAGAGTGTACGGTCGGATCGTGGGATGGACGGCTGGATCTGGATCCCATGTCTTTTAGATTTGCGAAACTCCTCGATTCTCTGACTCTTCAACCTTCGTGCCCTTGTTGCCTTTATAAACCTTGGAGGCGTCCTTTCAACCTTTTTTTCACCGTCTTCATCCTTCCTTACTGTCAGTTGCTGCTTTTGCTTGTGTTGCTCAGATCTTCGCTTGTTTTCTTCAAATCGAATCGTGTTTGGCAAATCTTTGCAAAGACTTTACTTTTCGGCGATCTTGCAGTGCTTCTTCACGGTGTTCAATCTTTCGAGGTTAGTTCTGCGCATATCTCCTTCTTTCAGAGCCTTATCATTCCCTCACACAATTTCAACTTTATTGAATCATGAGAATAGATCTAACCATTCTCCGTTTGCAACTCAGCCTTCCTGACGATATCCAGATTAGGTTCTGCCCTAAAAATGTTGATATCAAAACCGGCGCCGGCCTTGTTCCCGGCGAGTTATTATTCACTTATCATCACCTTAGTCTCATTAGGTTCCCTCTACACCCCTTCTTAAATTATGTTTTTAACAAACTGAATCTCTCTCCTTTACAAGTACACCCCAACTTCCTTAGGGTTCTGTTCGTTCTGCTACTCTTAGCTCGGGACAGAGGTCTTGACCTTGACTTAATAGATCTTCTCCTCTGCTATAATGTAATACCCCGATAATTTAAAAGGATTTAATTTAGTTTAATTATTTATTTTATTGTATTTTATTTTATTTTTAT
>JAOTQH010000007.1:4554137-4569095 GCA_025631255.1 Cornus kousa | reverse complement strand
CTTATGTGATGTTATCAAAGTAGTTATTTTGATGAAGTTCTATCTTTTTACAGTATCCAGTGTATTTTGCTTTCGAGGATGACAATATTGAAGCTGTCTTAGCTGATGTCAAGATAAATGATGCTACTGGTCAGCCTGCTACTGCAACAACTGGAGGGTTAGTTGATAAATTTTGAATTAGCATTTCAAGTCATCTGAAATCATACATATCTAGATGTATCATAGATTACTAGTGTATTTATTATGATCAGATAAATTTGGTTTTATTGTTTGAATGTTGTTGTCAACGTGACTTCACACTTGTTTGTCCAGATATGTTTCCTGAATTTATTTTTATCAAACTTAATTTACTATTGGACTTGGAAATTTCTTGTGTTATGTTATCACAGTAATGGTTTTAGTGAAAATAATAATTGACATCTTACTTGTTTATATATATATATATATATATATATATGTATGTATGTATTTTTGCAACCGATTTGTCCAATTATTGGCTTTGATACATTTAGGGAGGGAGAGATGATGCCTTTCTTTTCATTTTTCTTAAAAAGAGCGATTTGTTTTGTAAAATGAAGATGAGGCAAAGGGAATATAGCCTAAATTATCAGTTGTTACTTTCAAAATTTAATAGGTCGAAGAAGCTTCTCGTTATGCTCTATGTAGTTTTAATATTGAACATAGCCTAAATAATCTGTCATCTCTGTTTATCCTCTTTATGGGACCTTGTAGCTCTATCCCAAGCGTGGACAATTATTTTGTATATTATTTAAACTCCCACCTTTTATAAATTGGATTTATTTATAAAGGGTGATGAAATACTTGTCTTCGTATGAGGGATTATTTCTGTCCCAAATGTTTTTGGCACTCTATTGATTTAAATCTAAAATAAAATGTTAGTCCAAACAATTTACTATATCTTTTTCTTTTTTTTACCTCGCTTTCGTATTTTTCTAGGTGACATAGACAATGATAAATTTTTGTGAAATTTTGGGGACAAAAGTGGACCACGACCACAGTGCATTAGAAATCAACACAAACAAGAAATGAGCATAATTGTGGCCTTCACATGCTCAAGATTATGCACTTTGATATAATGATTCCTGTGCCATCTTTTGTTCTTTTTCCTTTTCTTTTTTATAAAAGGAATAGTGCCAAAGGGAGCTTAACTGCAGGTACACTCGGCCACCTGGCCCTGCCCGTGCACGGGGTGCTCACACAGAAACTTCACTACCATCTCTTTTTAAAACTGGAGAATTGAAGGACTAAAATTTCATAAATTTTAAAATTTAAGCAAATTCAAAAATCTTACATGACTCTTATACTTTTGTTAACCAAGCTTAAATTATGATATTGAATGTGCCAATATTCACCAATATTCAAGCTGAGTTGAGTTGAGCGTCATGAACAGCTCAGTTTATGTGTGATCCTTCTTACAAAGGCCTTTTTGGGTATTAATTATTTGTCTTACATTTGGAAAATTGCTCAATTGGATACTATATGCACTTCTTTCTTCTTCTTCCGATTTTTTCCCACATCCTCACTGGTGGCAAATGGCAATGATGCTGCACAAGTGGTTAACAGAATCAGACCTCCTTCTGAGTGTGCTGCATTGTGTTTCCATGTTATAAATCTGTTGAGATTTCGCTGTGCCATTGTTAAGGTCTTTTGTGCTTTGCTTGAAAAGAGAGAGGGAAGATTTGTAATATTTTATGTGTCCAAGTGGGACCATAGGTTCTTGAATTTGTAGCTGTCTGTGTAGTTTGAGAATGATGCAAATTAGAAGAAAATGTTGCTGGAGTAAATATTTTAAAGAACATGTTTCAAGAGTGAAAAGAATTTGAACAGGAAAAAGGCAAGATACATAAAAGCTTTGGACGTATGGCTTTGTAATTTACTATAACCGGTTTTAAAGAGTTAAAATGCAGTAAAGAGGGCAACGTATAATCTTGCTTGCGTGTTTATGCCAAGAGCAGCTACTGCTTTTCCATGAACTTAAGAGTTTTTGCTTTTACAGTTGTTGCTAACCGTATTGTTATTTGTCATATTATTTATCCTTTTATCCTGATAGCTGATTTTATAAGGGCAAGCCTAGTGCACGAGGCTCCCGCCATCGCGGGTCTTGTTGGGTGTGGTGGTCAATGTATGCAGCCTTACCTCCGCTTGCGGAGAGGTTGTTTCCTTCTTTTGAACCTGCGACCTCCAGGCCACCGTGGAGCAACCTTACCGTTGCACCAAGGCTCGCCCTCTGGAAGCTGATTTTATATGTTTACAAAATCATTCATGACTTCATCTGTATTGACATGTTGTTGACAATTTGTAGATTGATTTTAACTCAATCTGTCTTTTACTCATTGACAATAATATAAATATGTTTCTACATGTAAATTATAATTAGCTTTGTAGAGGTTTTTAACATATTCTCAGCCGTATGCTTCTCCTAGTTCGATATTCTTTTGAGATGTTGATAAGGAATGTCGTCGTTTTTGTCAGTGTGCTCATCTCATATTTGTTTTGAAATATTTCAGATATAAGCTTGTTGTCTCAGCACCAGAACCTAAGAAACTTGCTTCTCCCACCATCACAAACATCCAGGTCCAGGATCAACTTTATTTTTTTATTGGAAGTGATTGGTCATCCTGAAAATTTTATGTTAGCTTGCGGAACTATTTGTGATTGATTGTACTCTTGAATTACCTTATGATTGCATATATTGATATGCAGTTATCTGTAAATCTGTTTTTTTCGTTTTTGCTGATGGTTTTACCCTTTTTATTGGGAGGGAGTGGTCATACTGAAAGTTTATGGTTGTATGAGGAAATATTTGTGATTGATTGTACTCTTGAATTACCTTGCAGTGTATAGAAGTTCTATTTAAATGCAATTATCTGTGAGTTGTCTTTTTCCTTTTCACTGATGAAAGCAAAGTTGTTTACTTCTAAAAGATGTCCTTGAAGTTATAAGATACTTTTTTGAAGCAAGTATCCTTTAAGTTGATTTTGTTTTTTCTTACAAAAAAATTTATAGGTAAGAAAGTCTTTTTTAAAAAAAAAAAAAATTTACGGATATTACACTAAGATTTGTAATAAATCCGTTAACCAGACATGATTTCAGACTTATTTTTACACATAACATACTTATTTTTCCCAGTTTTAACACGATAGATTTTACAAAACTGTTTGACTGAGTTTTTTATACACTGTATTTGTTACTGAATACTGTCTGCATGCCTTCTAGCTAAGCTAATTTTTAAACACGGGCATAGGTGCCGCTGCATATATCTGGCAGATTCTAGTAATGGTGCTCATTCTTGGTTGAATTGACAGTTTCAATAGTTCATTTGGTTATGATAGGGATGGTTGCCGGGATCGAAAGCAGATGGAGATTCAAATCAACTACCAACAATTGCCATTGTGGCATCTTACGACACGTTTGGGGCTACACCGGTATCTAAATTTTATTAATTTGGTTGAATCAATTTCTATAATTTTTGTAAAGGTCTGATCTTTTTATTTTTTATTTTTAATATTTGTAGGCGTTATCAGTTGGAAGTGATAGCAATGGAAGTGGCATTGTGGCACTTCTTGAAATAGCTAGGTTATTCTCTGTTTTGTATTCAAATCCTAATACTAGAGGAAGGTATAACTTACTCTTTGGGCTAACATCTGGTGGACCGTACAACTATAATGGAACTCACAAGGTTCTTAGCTCTGCTGTTGGACTTGTTACTTCTATTTTATTGTTCTTATTATCTTCTTTCATTTACTTGGTTTGTATCTTACCTTGTGCAGTGGCTTCGAAATTTCGATCAACGTTTGCGTGAAAGTATTGATTACGCTATTTGCTTGAATACTATTGGCTCATGGGACAATGAATTATGGATTCATGTGTCTAAACCTCCAGAAAATGCCTACATAAAGCAAATTTATGAAGTAAGAAAATATAACTTCATTAAGAAAAAAATTAGAGCTATGTTACACCTCAAAAAATTGCATTGTGCTGGTTTATGGTTAATGGATGGATTTTTGTGCAGGGTTTCTCAAACGTAGCAGAAGAATTAGGGCTCAAAGTTGGTCTTAAGCACAAGAAAATAAATATTTCTAATCCTCGAGTAAGTCGATATGCCATCAGAAACCCGTGAGAATATGAACTCAAAAAATATATATATATATATATTATTGCTCTTCATTACAAATCCTATTCCATCTGTCCGGCCTATTATGCACCAAGATCATTACCAAAATAAGAAAAATTACGATGTGACTTATTGTTAGCATAAAGCTATTGAGTTTTCCTTTTGCTTTATGCTTTTAACTAATTGATAACTTTTATTGTTCATCAGAATACTTCCTGTTCTGTTAAGCATGTAGTCATTTTAACTATGCCCCTGCCTTACAATTCATCTTTTGAGATGAGGTTCTGAAGGTGTTAATATGCTGTAGGTCGCGTGGGAGCATGAACAATTTTCAAGGCTGAGAGTTACCGCAGCAACACTTTCTGAACTTCCCACTGCACCTGAATTGCTAGAAAGCACTGGAGGTCTGTCTGATAACAGGTAATTATTCGTAACCTAAACTCTCGTTTTCTTATTTTTCGGACTACTATGTTTCAGTTGGCTGTTTGCTGAGACTTTGGTTTCTCCGCAGAGACTTAGTGAACGAAGCTGCAATTATTAGAAGTGTCAATTTAGTTGCTGAGAGTCTGGCGGTAAGGATTTCTATGTGTATTATCTGAATTAGAAGTAATTCCTGTTGGCCATGGTGGCAAAAAACATGAAGCATATGCTTAACTAGACACTTCTCTAATTTAAAAGCCTCAATGATTATATGGAATGCTTCGCCTTGTGGCGAACCTTGAAGCAATTTTTAATAAAGCTTTTTAAAATTATGTATGGAAAGGGTGTATAATTCAAGAACCCTTAAAAATTGAAAAAGAAATCTCATTGTGGTCATGTTAATGACTGACTGTGTCTGTCATTATCATTCTTTTGATTTGTCTTGGTATCTTATGGCCTTTGGTTGGAGATGGTTGTTTTAGTGTTTTTTCTTTAGCAAGTTTCCCGTAGATCTTAGACAAGATTGATTTTTAATGGCCCATTAGCAGCTTTATCTTTGTCATGCATGTATGTTAGTCCTGTTTATAACGCCATAATTATGATGGATTGATTGGTAGCCATTTGAAGTCTAATACATTGGTGACTGGTGATACAAATGACTTTTGTCAAAATTAATACATAATAAGTTACTAGAGTATACATGTCCTGTTCAAACGGGCATTTCGCCAAAGTCCGAAGTCTGAACTGCATAAAGAAAAAGGACATGTAAGCATGTACATATGTACTCATGTTGCAAGCATGAATGTTTATTTTATTCAACTTTCTTTGTACTTTTGCAGACACAGTAATGTGAATTTTTCATTATTCTGCGATATAACCTTTTGATAACACTTAATACGCATGAATTTTGTTCTATCTTGCATATGGATTTAAATTTTACAGCCAAAGTAGATTTTAATATTATATTGGATCAGAAGATTAATTCTCTAATTTTCTCTCTCTGTCTCTCTCACACATATGCAGAGGCATATCTATGGCTACCAGGGAAAAAACGTCAAGATATTTACAGAAAATAGTAGTTTGGCTATCAACCCCTCTTATGTAAAATCATGGTTGAATCTCTTGTCACGGACTCCTCGAGTGGCACCATTTCTATCGAAGAATGACCCGCTCATCATGGCTTTGAAAAAGGTTTTATTTTTTTATATAGTCCTACAATTTGCGTACTTGATGGCTTTAGTTTTTTATTTTATTTTTCCCTCTGTTGTTCTTGTTCATGGCAGTGGCACATATATTTAATATATTTTTATGGGTTTTCTGAGTTATGCGTGTTATGGTGCAGCATGGTTATTTAACTACTTGCATGTTCATATTTTTACATGTTTTCCAATTTAAGCAACAAATTGATGACTTGAAATTTATATTCCATAGGCCTGATTTCTGCTCCTTTATCATCACCTTCCACTAATGACCTCTAAATGGTCCAAGTTTTTGGATTTCTATTAGAACTCTTAATACTTATGAAGGTCAACAACAAAAAAATTAAGAAAAAAGAATAGGCTCTATTATTACTACATGTTCCATTAGTAACATTCCCTTAACTCTTAATGTATGTGTGTGTATGCATATTATACTAATTCCTTGGGAGGAAAATAAATAAATATGTGGAACTCATTGGATCATGTGTGAACTTGGAAAAATCTGTATTTTTCACTTGTCAGTTTATATCTGATACACATGATTGGTGTGTTGGGTCTGACACGGACACAAAGTCCTTTTTAACGTTTCCATGCTGCGTAAAGTTGCTAGTTGCAGCAAATTGTTTTTGTACCTAGTTTCTAGTATAAGTTTCCATTTTACTAAAACATCAATTATGTTTGTGAAGTTTTAAGCTTCTTAGTTGGTGAGAATGTCCTTATCCAAATATGATATCCCATAAAACTTCGAAAACTACACTATAGGTATGCAAAATAATATTTTCTTTCCTTCTTGGGCTGAAGTTCATCCTCTCAATGAAATTTATGGATGATTAGAGTAAATTGAGTAATAAGCTAGGCTTTGCTTGCAAATTGAATGTTGTAAAGGCATATGATCATGTGCCTTTACAACATTCAATAACTGCACATATCACCAGGCCACCCTGAGCCTCAAAGTCGGTACCTGAATTGTGAGATTATGCATGCCATCCCCTAAACTGAAAGGCAGAAATTCCTTCTAGTCCATAACAATTCCTTCTCTTGGGATGAAAAAAAACATGGAAAAAAGGAGGTAGGCATCTTTTGAAAAACTCATGCTCATGAAATAAGTTGAAATTGTCGAGCACATATGCTATCACAACATCCCAACACAAGTGAAATAATGTCATCATCAAACCATCCAAATCCAGGAGATTTATCCTGTTACAACTCTTTGGAGTGGCTACCACTTCCTCCTCAGTGAATGGTCTTTCCTGCCTGAGTTCTATCTTCCTAAATAATTAATATTGCCAGAAAATTCCATCTGTTCAATGTTCCTCTCCACCAAGAAATCTTGGAATACAAGTGCTCATATATTGAACAGTGTTCCTCCCTGATCTCATCCCATCAGTATGGTTCACTCCTCTCTACCTCCACTCTCTGCATTCCTCCCTCCTAACCTTTTCGTCTTCACTTAAATCCTCAATTCCTTTCCCATCAAGCATTTGATCTCATCCATTGCCCTGGAATTCTTCCATTCTAAATTATTAATATCCATATATACTATTTCTTACTTATCAAAAAAAAATATATATATACTATTTCTTCAAATCTGCTTTGAGCATCCTGAGTTTTTGTTCTATGTTGAAGCTCATAGTACCCGAATTCTGTAACTCTTTCTGACTCTATCCCTAAAATAATCATTCTTAAGCCACGTATTCTCAAATGCAAGAGACCCCATTTCCTCGTCTGGTACACCACTGCTTAACAGAATGGGAATATGTTACAAAAATTTTGTGGCCAAGGGCATCTGTGTCACATATGAGAACTACTGGTCCACCAATATCAAGAATCTATCCATCCTGGATAATGTTGGAAGATCTGAACCTGACCTCCTCTCAAAAGGAAGACTTATTAGGCAATGAAAGACAATGAAGTTAGAAAACCCTGTCATCACACCTGTCAAACACTCACTCGTAGACCACTCACTAGGGAATCTCATCACATTGAAGCCCTTCTTGAATGCACCAAAGGCATGTCCCCTCTTCTGCAACCTACCAAATCTTCCCAAAGTGTACTCCTATTGGTGCCCTCAACAGGCTCATAAACCCCCAATAAAACCCATCTGGATCCATTGTCCACAAATAAGTTTAGGAATGAAATAACTTAATTCCTTATCATCTCTACACCTAGATACTCTTCACTTCACTGGAAAAGGAATCCATCTTTGTTTCTTGAAGACTAAGAACACAAGCACCCTTTTGGATCATTCAATCCAGGAATATACTACGAAAATGTTTGGATTTTCATTTATAAACAATGATTCCCTATCCCTCTTCTTCGTGCTGTTTTTTCCTGCCTCTCCACCATTCCCTTCAAAATTAACATAAAACATCAGATTGTTCAACTCTCTTCTCTTCCAATAGGTATCCTTTTCTCCTTGCTCTTCTTCCTCGCCTTTGTAATCTTCCAACTCGAGTATATGGACTTAAACAGCCTTTGAGCCTTCTTCTAGTGCCCTTCGTAGGATAATGCCAATCCATTTACGCACCTCCTCTATATTGGCTAAAACCCTACCCAATTCTTCCCCTCCTACAGAGCCATTCTTAACCGTGCTGGATTCCACCCTCTGCTTATTCGAGGGGACAACCATGGCCAATGGGTGGCATATGATGGGCATAGTCTCTTCTGCATCCACTTGCATTTCTTTGCCAATTCGGAAGCTGGTACTCACAGCTTCTTCATTTCCTGCATATGCCCTACTGCCAAATTCACAAACTCACTCCCATTCCCTGAGTCAAGTAATCAGCATCCCCTGATTCATCAAAAAGGCGTACACATCTGATTCATCGTCTCCAAACTCCTCCATTTCATTGGCATCCTTAACCCCTTCCTTTAACATTTTAATCCTATGCCGCCGCCGCCTCTTGCATTAACTCAGCCTGCCAAATGTCTTAGCCATCCTTATTTGCTGCCGCTAAATTCTTAATTTTACAGGTGAAACTGTGTACATCATAGGCTATAAGGGTTACATGCCTACTAGGTAGTTCAATCTTCATCCTTCCTCCAAACAAACAAGCCACCTATCTATCTGCTGAGTGCCCCATAATTTTGAGACCCACCTCAGTTTGTAATCTGTTAGCCCAATCTTCACTTTCTCAAAATCTTGCACATCAAGACATACCTGCATCTAAGCTCCTCCTTCTGCATCTCTGTCACGCAATGATCAGGCAGGCTGGCTGATCGTGCTCCTTCAATTCTCATGTATACCTCCTCCTAGTTTGGTTGCAAGATTCATCCACCTCCTCGTGTTGCTGGCACAAGAGAAGCAAAAATATCTAATTGAATTCTGTCTCTAGATGTGTGTGTGTGTGTGTAGTATGCATATACAATTTTTTTTTTTTGATAAGTAAGATATCATTAAGAGCCCTCAAAAAGGGGAGTGAACCCAGTATGCATATACAATACAAATCTTCTCTTTCCTTAACTTCATTGTTTGATTTTGACCAGTGTCACTTTCTATTGGATGGCAGGAATTAGCAGATCATACCGTTGAGGTGAATCTGCAACAAGAGGTGCTTGATGAGATGTTCACTTTCTATGATTCAACAAGTGCCAAGCTTTACGTTTATCAGGTATCTCCCTCTCCCTCTCCCTCTCCCTCTCCCTCTCCCCGTGTGTGTGTGTGTGTGTGTGTGGACAGAATTCTCTTTTTTCCTCCCCTTCCATTCTTCTCTCTTTTTCTTAGTGTTTCAAGTCCTGCCAACCTCAGAAGTACTCATGCTTAACAAAACCCTTTATTTTATTTTTTTTGGTAAGTAACAAAACCCATATTTTGTAGGGGAAAACTTAATCCCAATTTTCATTGCGCTTTTAAAACCATCTGATTAGAATTGTAATGAAGAGAAATTAAATACCTTATCTTTGACTTTTACTTCTGGCTCAATTGTGTGTCTAAACTTACCTGTGCATGGGTCTTCCGGCTATCAACCTATATTGTTTTGGCAATAGAAATGGTCGTGTTTCTCGACCCAAGTTACTCTGAGCTGAGGTAGTTCGTGTCTGCAATTATCATTTTGGTTAATCCCTGTCCAAAATTTTTCCCTAGATGTACTAAGTTCCATTTCAACTCAGAACCAGGAAGGAAAAAGAAATTACAAGGAATTTTCATTTTACCTTGTTTGGTTGTGTTAGAATTTAGAAAGCTGAGGAATAACACACCAAGGAAAGAAGAAATAATTTTCTTGAGAAAACATGGTGAATTCTGATGAATTTTTATTTTATTTTATTAATGGATTCTCTTACTTTCTCTCGCTGCTTTTGACAACCAAACAAAGCCTAAAGGCCTCACTCAACCCCAAACAAAGAAAGGGAAATTTGTCATGTGGATCAAGACATCATTTGAGTATAGTCTCAGAGAAAAAAAGTAGATGATTACTTAATAAAAGTCATTTGTCAGAGATGTAACAGTGTGGATGTGTTGTTACAGGTTGCCAGTGTGACATTCGACTTGCTCTTGCTACTAGTGTTGGGATCATACCTGATAATCCTTTTCAGTTTTCTTGTTATCACAACCAGGGTATAGTTTCTGATCTTATTATAATCTGGCACAAAATTTTCTTTCTCGTATTTGTGGTTTTTTGTCAATTCTACTTACCTTCCTCACCTTGTTAAATATAAACACACTAATCATGTTACTCAACAGGGTCTTGATGATCTCATCAGTCTGTTCCGTCGTCCTCCCTCTCGTAAAGTGAAAACAGCTTGATCTTGAAGGAGGGATATATAGCGCCTTTTGCACTGTAGACCGTCCCATGCAGCTTAAACTGAAACCATCTTGGTCGAGTTGGATGATGGTTCCTTTTGTAGGTTTATTCATTGACACGAGGTACCATTTGCATATGGTCCCCATGAAGATGTTCCATAATTTATTTTGCTTGATCGAGAATCGTTGTACCAGAGAAAATTTTGTTGAGATATTTACATTTTGATTCACAAAGTATATTCCCGAGTGTGTGCATGGGTCTAGACTTTCTAGTGTCCTTCAGATGTGTGGGGCTATTAGCAAACACATGTAGTTTGGCAAGTTTACTTTTTATAGAGGTTCATCTGCTATAAATCTGAAACAGTATCCAACGAAATGAATTGATACTGATTTGTCTTGTTTGGTTGATTTTTGACGCCAGTAGCTTTCGGATTTGGATATGCAACTTTATGGAGTTTATAAATTCTCTGTGCATGCTGTATGCTTGGGTCTAAAAAATTGTAGCAATATTTCAACTGATAAGAGCATCGATGGCTATTTGATTTTAAATTGAAACTGATGATGATAATTATAATTGGTGATGACACTTAACAATTAGATTTTAAGATTCATTTTCTTTATAAGGCTAGTCTCTGTTTGATTTTTTCTCCTCTCATATATATATATATATATGTTTATGTATGCATGTATTTAAAGTCAGAACGGGTACAGTTCAGTTTTAATTAGTAATTTTTAGTTACTCTCAGTTAATCAAGTTAGGACAAAACTAAGAATGGCGCTTTCTGCAGAAAGCTTGGAAATGAAGCAAATTGAAAACATGAAACCCTCAAGTTGATGTCGTTCGCATCGTAAACCATGAATGTTATGAAGCCCGTGAAGCTGAAGAAATCTGTTGCAAGTTTGAAATAAAATATTACTAATGTCACAATGTGTATTTGATATCTGGCAACCCTAATTTTCCCACCAAGCCAAATAATCTCGACCAAGGTTCCTACGTTTGTTTCCTCTCTCTTTCTCGACAAAATTCATTCACAGAATGGTCTATTGTAAAAGAAAATTTGTTTTTGATTTTTAAGAGAATGGGATAAAAATACATGAGAATAAATGCAAGGATGAGAATTGTTGGATTAATTGGCTCTATGTTAGAGAGAAAAAGTAAAGAGAGAGAGAGAGAAATAAATAAATAAATAAAATAAAAATAAAAGCATAGAGGATAAACATAGGATGAAAAATCAAGTGACGTTCACGACTATTCGCTCATATCTCGATAGGGGTGGAGAGTCATTGAACTTCAAAAAGTATTTTGAAGATCATGAAATTTTTAACTATCAAATTTGTATGCCAGCAAACTTAAGGAACTTTAAACTTTTGAAGTATTTGAAGGGCACCATCCTCTTTGGACTCGATAAAATTTGAATACCTGAAAAATAAAAACCCAACCCCCTCTTCGGACTCAATAAAATTTGAATACCTGAAAAAAAACCCAACACCCGTCTCAATTTGAATTGGCATGCCTACCATGGGAGATAATTTTGTGACCACAATTTCAATATCATATATCTCAATACATAATAAATTCATGTATTTCTATTTAGCTGGTGAAATATGTTGCTACACATTAGGTCTTCACACAATCTCGTAGTTGCCAAAAAAATCTACAAAATAGACAAAACTTCATTCTTCGCAGGACAATGGAAATTCCACGAAGCAGTGCTGGTTCTTCATATGCTCAGGAGTTGTGTGCGTTCAGCAGCGCCCGATAAACCATGTCAATGAATTGATTGTCCTAACAAACAAATAGCCAATGACAGAAAATTAAAGGAAAATAAGTACACAAAAATAGAGTAGAACACTAAATTTAGATATGTGCAGAACATACAATGGTAGCATCTCACTCATTCATGATATTCATAAAGGATGATAGCCTAAAGACAGCTATGACGAGGAAAGTTTTTTCATCTCTACCGGTAATGCATGGGAAAAAAGGAATCAAACCATTTCCAGGTGAAATTAGATTTTTTATTTTATTGATCAAACACAACTATATGAAACATGCATCACTTAATCCAGTTTCCATCAATGAATGAATGGTTATTAATTTCATATCACATCAAATCGTAGAAAGGATCGCAACACTTAGAAATGATGTCAATACAGAAGACAACTACAAAAAGACTGCACTGTCCTAAGAATTAAGTAATCCTCCACAGCACACTGCTATTATTCCTTCTTAGAGTAAAATCCAACCATTGTTCAGCAAAGGCTTTTTTCTAGCATTGAGAAGTTATGATTGCTAATCCAAAATCCAACTCAGACATTCTTATTCCTAGCATATTGTGTGTATGTGTGTGTGTGTATATATATATATTGATAGGCAAGTCGCAAATATCCAATCTAGTTCAGACATTCTTTTCCTTCACTTTTTTTCTGCAACTAATTTACTTTCTTCCATCAGACATTCTTTTCCTTCACTTTTTTTCTGCAACTAATTTACTTTCTTCCATCACGAAAGATTTAAAGAAAAAGTCAGAAAAATTATAAGCTTTTTGGACTAGCTTACAGATGCTTGTTGTCAGGGCTAGTGCCAAAAATAAGAATACCATCCCACCCCCAGATTCCATTTCAACACTATTCCCCCCGACTTTGGATACCTAAATTCTTTAAATGTGCACTCTTGATAAGATTTTGTCCACCGTGTCAACTTCAAATAAAAACCTTGGATAAGCAACCTGATTTTCCTAAGTTGATTGCAAATCAAACCATTTATAGTATGTGGATATTCCAAACAGGCTAATAGGAAAAGTGAAACAAGACATTGTAAAACAAGTATGATTTTCAACGGTACACTCTCATCAAATTTATTTACTTATCAAAAAATAATAATAATAAAATACCTTATCAAAAAGGAATAAAATTAGAGACATGCAATAATTTCATTACTAATTATTAATAGCTTCAGGCGCTTGACAGTGCATACAAAACTAAATTTCCTAACCACAAGCATCTAATAATTCGATGCGCAAACCCAGTTGGAAACCAAGTGGACAAAAAGAATATACAGCTGAATGATTAGGAAGGTCAGAAGACACATACCTGAACAAGCATCAAAAGTGATTCGCGGACTTTTTCTCTGGTAATAACTGGCCCATAGTTTGTGGTAGGAACAGGAGTTGGAGTAAGAGATGGCGGGGGGGTAGGTGGTGGAAAAGGTTGAAGCAATGGAGAACCATACGGGCGTTGCAGATTCCCAATAGGATGAAGTGGAGGAGCAGTAGGCATGGATGGAGCAGGAGGCATCATAAGCGCAGAAGAGGATGGAGGACCAAAAAATATAGATGGCTTTACAAGATTAGTGGCCCGGTTGCTGCTGCTGCTGGGTTCAGGAGTATCATTGGGTGGCATTGGAGTAGATGTTGGCAGAGGCGGAGATATTACCTGGATGGTTGGAAGAGTGGGAGGAACAACACTGGGTGGATGGGAAGGAGGGATTGATGCAGAGGACTGGTAAGGCAGCCCAGTCATTGCTGTGTTTGAAGCACTCCCAATATTCATAGCTGCCTGTAAAAATATGGTTCGAGTATTCAGTCACGGTGACTACAAGATTACATTTACTGTCCCTAAACATATTGAAAATAATGACTTTATAAAATTAATTCATGAAACGATGTATGCTAGTGCCGAAGAAGATTCTGCATGAACAATAAGTCACTCACCCGCACACACACAAGAGAGAGAGAGAGAGAGAGAGAGGATCATACAAATATGATTTCAATCCAGAATAATTTGAGTTTGGAAATATGTGAAGCACTGCTTTAAATGAAGGTCCTTTTACCAGGTCATATAAGAGGTATCTTTATCAGCTTATAATAGAAATACACATACATACACATGCATGGCCCTGAGTACAATGGAAATTGAAAACTTACATGTCACAATAAAAGGGAAACTTAATTACAGTGAAGAACTTTCGTTGAATTTAAATTCAGGGAAGCTAAATCACTACTTCATAAACTAGATGTCTAATTTTGAATGAGTCAATTAAATGGCTAGTAGAATGCAAAGAGATCAAACCTTCAAGATGGCAAATCAGAAAATCTGGGGCGACACCTCTTTGAAAAAAAAAATAATAATAAATAAATAAATATCAAATCAAATGTATATGGATACTCCTTAGAAAAGTACGTACACTGAAGAAGTTCACAAATGAAGGGTCATCAGGAACATCTGTGACATTGGAGGCGGTCAATGATGATGGCTCCAGAGGACCTTCCATTACCGCCATAGTTGGGACAGCTTCAAGTTCTTCAAACTCACTGTAGTGAAGCAGAGATAGAATATATCTTTTTAAAAATTGATAGCAACCGATACTTAAGTTGTGTCACAGGTCTCAACTTTCTAGAAATAGCCAAAGCACACGATAGAGGGAATGACATTTAAAAACGAATTACAGCACAACATGAAGA
>JAOTQH010000007.1:4537704-4549902 GCA_025631255.1 Cornus kousa | reverse complement strand
CCTCTTAGAGTCACTTTCTTTGTTTGGACTGCTACTTGGGGAAAGATTCTAACATTGGATAATCTGCGCAAGAGAGGTAATACCATTGTTAACTGGTGTGGTCTTTGTAAAAGAGATGGTGAGTCCGTGGACCATATTCTTATGCATTGTCCTATTGAGTCTGATTGTTGGAATCTCATTTTTAGTATTTTTGGCGTTTAGTGGGTAATGCCTAAGCATTCTATTTAATTACTTAACGCTTGGAGAAGATGCCCTACTGGTCAAGCTCGTGATTTTTGGAGGATCGTCCCACACTGTGTTTGGTGTTGTCTTTGGAGAGAGAAATAACAGAAACTTTGAAAGAAAGGAATCGTCTTTAGCAAACTTAAAATATCATATTCTTCGTTCTCTTTTCTGTTATGTAAGAGGTAGCGCTTGCTCCTCGATTGATGATTTTTTTGATCTTTTGCACTCTGTTGGTCCTTGGGTCTTTCGTTTCTATGTATTAGGGACGCGTTCCCCTTTTGAACGCTTTTCTAATATATTTTTTACTTGTCAAAAAAAAATAAATAAATAAAATAAAGTAAAATAAAATCCAAATGATTATATCCAAAAAGCTCTGCACAATCACCGGCAATTATGAGAATTCAGCATTTAAGAATCCCAGCAGAAGCACACAATAAATTTATTTATAGTTATCATTCAAAGCTTCAGACACTTCTACGGCAGTACACATGAAATTGATTTCTAATTAGCTACTACCACAATAATCCAACAGTTCAGTGTGCAACTCATGTTAGAAAACAAGATGAAAAAGGATAACTAAATGCACAGGTAGACAATTATGAAGACAGAAAGTGACATACCTGAATAAGTATTAGAAGTGCATCCCGGACTTTGTCTCTGTTAATAACAGGCCCACAGTTTGGAGTAGGAATAAAAGTCGGAGTAAGAGACGGCGGGGGAGTGGGTGGAGGAAAAGGCTGAAGCAAAGGAGCACCATATGGGCGTTGTACACTCGTAGGAGGGTGAAGTGGAGGAGCAGTAGGTAAAGATGGTCTAGGAGGCGGCATAACCAACCCAGAAGAGGAAGGACCAAAAAATGAAGATGGCTTTACAAGATTAGTAGCACGATTGCTAATGCTGCTGGGTTCAGGGGCATCACTGGGAAGTATCAAAGGAGTAGAGGTTAACAGAGGAGGAGATGGTACCTTGATGGGTAGCTGGATGGCTGGTATTGTGGGGGGAACACTGGGTGGACGGGGAGGGATTATTCCAGAAGACTGGTATGGTTGTCCAGCCATTGCTGCACTTGAAGCATTTCCAATAGTCATAGCTGCCTGCAAACATATGGTGGAAGATTCGGTCATGGTCACATAGGAGGTCAAAGAAGTTTCCTCTTAACATGTCTAATAAAAAAGACTTCATACAGTCATATACAAACTATTTTATGCAATTGTACAAATCTGCATAAACAAATCATCACCTTAAGAGAAAAAGAAAATAGTTACTTTACAAATATGAACTGGAACATACAGCATAAAAAGATTATAACAGCAATGAAACTTCATATCTTTGGATAAAGATTCCTGCTCCAGATCATACAAGAGGGATCTTCATTTGGCTACAAGAGAGAAGCACACATTTACAATTGACGCTCAAGGGAAGTAAACAGAAACCTTAGGGGTCAACTTCTTTCAAAGAGGAGTAGGAGGAGGGGGACACATCTGACACATCAGTATAAACATCAAGACAAAAATCAATATTCACCATGAAGGAATTCTTAAATATCCTCAGCCTTGATACGTTGAAAAACAGTTGAACTTAAATTATGATGTACCTCGGGGAAAACCTGGAAGGGGAGGCCCGAGTTACACTGTGCCTCAACGGAGGCAAGTGTAATTTCTCCCAATAAAAAAATCAACTGTTTTTCCATTACACACCTGATACTAGGCAAACGTAAATTACATGCCTGATACTAGGCAAATGTAAATAGCTAATCTTGTCTCATGATGCACAAATTTTTACAGTATTATTGAAATATTTGCGTATTGATCATAGGAAAAAAGCGCCACAACATTTAAAAACTACTGGAAATCTATACATGCATTGCTACGCCTGTTGAGAAAGAGCTAAAAAAGAGGGATTTTTTATTTTTTATTTTTTATTTTATTATTTTTTTATACCCAACACTAAATTTACACAGATATTTCACTACTGTAATTTCAGAAACAAGTCCAGAAGTAAATTAGAACTAGGTGTTGCACAATTTTGAAAATAAGACTTTATAACTAAGTGTAGCAACAATATGATATCCCTTGAGACAATAAGGAATTGTTGAAAAATTAAGATACATAATACATCGTACCATAAGAGTCTGAAATCAAAAAGCATTTGAAGTTATTGGATCTAAATAGTCATGTTAGAAGAGTGTGTACACTGAAGAAGTTCACAAAGGAAGGGTCATCAGGAACATCTGCGACATTGGAGGCAGTTGATGATGATGGCTCCAGAGGACCATCCATTACCGCCATAGTCGGGATTGCTTCCAGTTCTTCAAACTCACTGTAATTTTTCCAAAAATTGTTGTAAACCAGCATTAAAATTGTGTAACAAGTAGAAGCATCATGGATGAATATTAGTTGCAATGATAGAAGCCAAAGCACATTCCAGAAGGGATAACATGAAACATGGATAACAGTACAGGTTGGAAGACAGGTTACAAGGAAGTAATTACAATATATATATATATTTATAAGTAAAGTATTATAGACAGAGCTCAAAAAGGGGAGCGCATCCCAAGAACTATACAAAGACCTAACAGGACCCTTAGACACTCAAAGCATCAACAAGAAAGTAATCACAATATTGGACTGGTAAATGTTTAGCATCAACTTTATACTCATAGCAGGAGCAGGAAAACAAAACTAACCACCCAGCATATGTTCAGAAAAGAAGAGCAGAAGCTTAAGACAGAATACATAATCACATTGCACTATATAAGAAGAAAAAATTACTAGGAAACAATCACAGATAGGCAAATAGCCGTATCAGGAAAAGCCTAAAGCAAGAAGCATCAAAGAAAATGCCATTATCAGCATAACCTCATGTAGGCAACCATGAATCGAAGTGTCACCATTCGGGCCACGAAGCCCGATGGGCCTGGCATTGCACACTTGTTTCAATTTTGTTTTTCTTTTTATATAGAACTTTTAAATCTTAATGCTTCTCTTGGGTTTGAACTCACAAGCACCCAGACATTCATTCTTGAAAAGTATACTTATAAGTTATTTATATATTAGTTTTATAATATATAAATTATATATTATTTGAATAATATATTGCTTACAATTTTTGAATATTATAAAACTTATTTTATTTCCTTCTGGAAAGCGTAATACCTTTTTTCTTATTTTTTTAAAGCTTAAACCTACAAGCTGTTGATAACCTTCACGCACCATATGATGCAGTCCTGCAGATGCTCATTTGTGAATTGCACATGATCACATGTGCATGCTGTCATACGAGGGGAAAAAAAATCCTAAACCAGCATACAAACGTCTTCTACTTAAACTTCAAATAGTAACATATATTATAACTAAAACTATGAAAATTTGTGAAAAAATCAGTGACCTTGTTGAATGGGGTTGGGAAATCAACCTTTAACATGCAAAATACAACAATTGAATATGATATAGATCTTAAGAATGAGGTTTTTACTTTTTATTTCTACAAACATTCCATGTAGCTATAAAAGCAAAATACCGCAATAGTATTAATATTTCTTTTTTCTTCATTGAGTATAAATATCTAATATCTATTGATTCATAGTACTCAACTTAATAATTCGAAATTGACTCAAATAACTTCAAGGCTTATCACCATAACTCAATGTTTCACCACAAATGAACCAAGAGTTTAATAATGTTTTGACTCAACTTATTGTGCATATCTATTTGTTCTTCATAGTGCAATGTTTGTTGCACAGGAGTTTTATTATGTTTTGACTCAATTTATTATGTATATCTATTTGTTCTTCATAATGAAATGCAATGTTGGTTGCACAGCATGTAGATATTACATGTCATTAAATTGTTTAAAATCATGCAACCATTGCTACATAGAACAAAAAAACAGGTCAAGAATATTAATATTAAAACAGATCAAGTTTGTTAGATGCTCTTTTGTTACTATCTTGTGGAATCTGTGGAAAGAGAGAAATTGCAGAGTGCATGGTGGTGCAATCAGATCTGCTTCTCAGCTTGCTACTGATGCTGTTATGGAATCAACTTCCATTATGGGGTGACAGCTTAGTTTATTTATGTTAGTTTTTCTATTTTCAATATTTGATGCATTAGTAGGGGTATGCCCCTGCTTTCTCTTTTGTACTGTTCTTCTTCTTCTTTTTTCCCAATAATATTATCCGTTGCTCTTTCTTGACTTCAAAGAATAAAAATATGTCATCAATTGCATGAACTAGTAATAAGAATAAATTATTACCTTTTTGTTGAAGACACCTTTGACTTTGGAGGCACCTTGGAGTATGCATTCAGTATCCTGGCGATATGCAGGCGAATTACTTTTTAATGTCACAAAAAGGTGAAATACAAGAAACCAAGTGTAACAGTAATTTCTAGTAGCCCTCTTATATGTATAAAAATAATATGCCCCATTGCTCGAGAAATCATTAATAAACTAAACATAGGTGACATAACCGACTTAGCAACAGGAAAATATATAAAAATACAAAGCTAAAAAGAACTCAACCACGGTTCACATTTAGAATAATGATAAGCAACAACTATTTCTTAAAGTTCAAAACGAAATCATAAAGATTAAAAGTTACAGAATATTGGACGAAAAAGTAATCATGAAAACAGTTAACCACCATCCATCAGTCCAAATTCTATGAAACCAGAGTTACCAGACTACTAGATTTTCAACCAATTGAGGCATAATAAGTTTAAATCCAAAAATATCCAAATAATTTGAGGAAAGCTGATCCTAAAGAATGTCAATTTTACCTTTAAATTCGACTTTAAAATAGATCTCTTACATACATGTGGTGATGGATGATAGTCATGTCAATAGTCCAAATGCATTTGGGACATGGGAACATGAATATTTTTGTTTTCTTAGGGAAAACAAAAATATTCAAAGGGGAAAACAAACAACATGAAGGGGGAGAAGATCTGAAGAATGTAATCACACACACAAACACTGCAAATGATTATACAGGTAATTGCTGCTCTCACTCCGATACCTGTCCTATCCACTAAGTGATGCAAGGAGACAGACAAGAGAGCTGCAACAAAATCATGCTAATGATTCCTGTGTTTACCTGATTATATATCATAATAATGAATTAAACGATAAATTGTACCAAGCTTCCCAAAGTTGAGCTTAATGACACAAAACCAAATAACTGAATCTATTTCTTGACATATTATTAGATAATGGTTGACAATAATTGCAAAAATTTACTTTGATTAGAAGAGACAACTTCTCTAACCACCGGATTAAGTCAATCAGCCAACATGACGGAAGTTGGGTTCGTCCAGTCCATTATAAATTCATTGTCAACCAAAGATATCAAAACACATCAATATAGTTCGGTTCTATTGAGTTCGAATGTGAGAACTCAAACTACACGCTGCAGTAATAGGATAATAACAATACCTGCTGAAGAGAGTTGCAACCTCTTCACATTCACGTGCATTGTAAAACCATATACCATTTACTTCTTGGGCTGCATTTCGATATAATAGATATGGAACCTGGACTTCATATTCAAAATCTCCCAAGAGATTCTCCACCAAATTATCTGCTCATATCCAGATTAACACATTTTAATACAACTAAATTGGAAAGGGATGCTAATTTGAAAGGCATCATTTGAACTTTTGGAACAACATGCTAAAATTCCAAGGAAAAATACTAAATGACACATGATTATATAACATGATTTTTCAGAGGTCTCAATCTCACGCACTTGATATTTACAGTGGGTATAAATTACCGTATTGATAAATCAACCATACAGAAAATGAAAATTATGCTTTCTTCTTCATTTTCCACTGATCAGGGTTATAATTTTTTGATTCATTGTCAATAAACATGAAATATTCAAAACCGAGAACAAATTATTTGTTAAGGGAATGATTTTATTTTATTTTACTTCTTTTATTTTTTGATAAGTAAAATTTCAATAAGAGCACTCAAAAGGGGAGCGCGGCCCAAGATATACAGAAACCATTAAACACCCCAATTAGCCACAAGAACCTATACATTCAAGCTATTAACAAAGTCAACCACTTCAACTAAGGATTTACAATTCCACCCTTTTTCCCAAAAGAATAAATAACTCACCTTCTATTGGGTTTTGATGTTGAGTTTGTTCGGGGTTGTGTGGGTTATGCCCAAGTCTTCCAGAGGATTGGTTGAAGCTTGGAGAGGTTCTATAGTGGGGCCCCAAGCTCGCGACTTCTAGAGGGTCGCGTCTTTATGCGTATGGTGGTGTTTATGGCTTGGAAGAAATAGATCTTTTGAAGGGGAGGAGACCCCTATTGGCGCGCTGAAATTCTCTATTATTCGCACTCTTTTTTGTTGGGTTCTAGGGAGAAATTGTAAATCCATAGAGAGATTGTTGATTTTTTGGACTCAGAGAGAGTTTAGAGGCCCTATTAGGCCTTGTATAATATTTGGGGGACTTCTTAATACAATTTTACTTATCCAAAAAAAATAATATAAAATAAAATAAATAAATAAATAAAAATAAAGGGCCTTCTACTCCTCTCCCCACAACAAACCCAGCCACATGCAAAGTGGGGTAGCCTGCCAAGTATCTCAAGCCGATGAACCCACTATACATTCCCTCCAAGACTCAAGCACGCTCAACGGGGTACTTGGAAACAACCACAAAACTCCAAAAAAGAGTGAGGAACATGGCCCACACATTTCCATCCACCATGCACTGAAAGAAAAAAGATGATTCACTGTCTTTTCATCCCTCTTGCGCGTGCAACACCAATTCACCATTATATGACACCTCTTCATCAAATATTGATGGTCAGAATCCTCCCTAGAGCAGCAGTCCATCCAAAGAAAGCCACTTTTTAATGGGGGCGTGGCTTTTGATGGGGGCTTTGGTGCTCCAAACTGCTTTCCACGGAGAGGCATGTATTTCATTTAGTTGTGTTTAAGAAAACAAGAATAGTCCTTATAAAATGAATCCTAAAGAATGGAGGCGGACATAGAGATGCCACAGATCAATAAGGTATGATAAGAATATGGAGAAGGTGCAATTCACAAGGCATAATGAGGCTATTCTCAGTTCCTGAATAGGAAGCGATGAGGGCAGTATGAGAAATTAATTTTGCAATAATATTTTAAATTCCAAGCAAATATTTAAAATTATATCTTATGCCTCTCTATTGCAGATCAATCAGTGAAATTTTTATTTTTACTTTTAGGGTAAGTTGCAATTGCCCCCTCAGATTTCAAGGAATTAGCAAGTAACCTACTTTTCAGAAACTCCAAATCCCCTTTGACTAACAAAATAATTCGTTTACTCTCCCATATGTAATGAAAGTGAACTTTTACCAATATAACATTGTTTGAATAGTTAGGGATCAAAATTTCTTTGTATAATAAAACTAATAGCAAATACAATATCCAATATACTTTCTACTTATCAATATATATATATATATATATATATATACACATAGAGAGAGACACACACACACAGAGAAAGGGAGATAGAAATTAGCAATGCAATTGACATTGGCCTATTGCAAGCTCCATTGGAAAGAGGCATTCCTCTTTCACAACCTATGTGAATGGCCATGACAAAATTCTGACTTCATAGTACAACTTCAGTGATTTGTCTATGTGGGATTTACCTAGACATCAAAGAATGCAAGAATTGGCTATTTGGAATCATATTGTTTGGCTAATTGGTTCTCTACCAACACTACTTGGCATGCTTCCATACCTTGGCTTTCATTTCAATGCAGATTGCAGAATGAAACTCGAGTCAAACTGCTCTTTTATGGTGTTATTTAAAAGAATTACTTGTGTTTCCTCCAGGCCTGCAGCAATAGTTAATATCAAGTGGAAGGAAACAAAATGCCTTATATTCTAAATATATATAGTGATGCGCATTCTATATAGAAAGAAGTTGAAAATGCAGCAACCTCCAGACTTTGTTTCCTTAAAAGAGTGACAAATTCTCGAACCAACAATAGGTCACAGTCCCACCTCCAGATTCCTTTTTTCTCTCTTTTCTGTTTTTTCTCTCTCATTTTGGCCTTGATAGATTGGCTTTCATCTGCTCTATAGAAGGCAATCCAGCCATTTTTATGTTTCTTCTACTTCCCATTTTTGTAGACCTCAGGTTAAAAGTTTATTTCCAATTCCTGTTAACAATCTTGTTGGCATGACTTTTGTTTCAATTTGAGCCATTTTTGTGTGGACCCAAAGAATGTTATGATTTCTGTAATTAGTGTTCAGCGGGTTCGCCACCCATACTCGTGTAATTATTTTACCTTAGTTTATTCAAACTTTGCACTCTTACCAAAAAAAATCAGCATATGAAGTAATACTATATATTACATAGAGTAATATAGATCAGAAGATAGAGTACAAACCCGTATTTCGTCGGTTCATTACAATGAACTGGAATCGAGGTTGAGCATTCCTAAGATAACAACAAAAAAACAATGTTCACAAATTTGCACAATTGATACTAATGGAGTTCTTGATAGTTAAGTGACACCATCACCACACACATAAGACGACAAAGATCAATTATGAGCACGAGAACATGATGGACACCAAATCCAACAAACTACATCGAAACCCTAAAAAATACCATCCAAAAATCCTACCTTTCAAAAACTAATATTACCTCTTAACAACGAACAAAGACCCTTCGACATCCTTGCGACTCTGAAAACGAAAAATTCACAGTGCAAAAATTAAAATAAGAGAGAGAATATATAAATATATTATACAAATACACATATATACATATATGGTGAGATGACGAACCCATTGGCTAAGCTCGATGTTGAATTCGTAGAAGGTGACATGAGCGGCAGTGATGAGAATCTCCTCGACGAAGGGATCAATTCGCTGAAGAACGGTGAGGTTTAGGAGTTTGGTGCTCTCTTGATCCAGATTCGGCATTAATTTGCCGTTCTGAGACATTTTCTACATATATATTTATATGTATACACACTTGTGTGTGTGTCTCGAGAAAACGGATAAAAACCCTAGTTTTAGGTTGACAGCCCTCGCAGGAGAGCAAGACGAGGAGGACTGCTTCTAAGAGTGAGAGAGAAGAGAGAGGACACCTGTTCCGGAGATAGGCCGACGAACTAACTCTACACTGTTAAGTGACCAAAATACCCTCGCTCTAACTGCTAGACGGGAATGCAACTCCGGCCTAAAAGGTTTTTCATCCTCTATTTGATTAGTATAAAAAATTATTATTTTTATAATTTGAATAACCTAAAAGGTAATTTATTATTTTAAAAACGTTATAAGTTCATATAAAAAAAATTTAGAAAAGTTTTTTTTTTTTATTAACCCAGGTGTCCGGGATGGTACGAATCTTTCGGGTTCCTCAACAACTCGACTAATCCCAAAGATCCAAAAGGGTGCCTTCCCACTCGGTCGGGTAAGTCACTGCAGGGGCAACAGAGGCTAGCCACAAATAACACCCAACGGGACTCGAACTTCAAACCTTAGGCTTGCTAACCTCCAAAGTCCAATGAGTAAACCGCTAGACCATAAATGGATAGTTTAGAAAAGTTAAATGGTTATGGAAAGTAATTTTAGAAAAAAATTAACCAAATTTCTAAAGGAAAATTGATATTATTGACCACTTAAAACCGACAGAGATAAAAATATGACGTGGTTATTCTAAAATTTAAATTTAAATAGACATCATTTACTACTCTTATTTGTTTCCACAAAAATAGGTATTTTTTCCCTTCTTTATGCTTTGTTTGGTTAGGTAGAAACAGATCGAATAAAATTTTTAATTTTTTTTAAAGTTTGGATAGATAAAAAGAGAATCGTAATGGAAAATTTAGTTTCCTATTTTTAGTTTTTCCCCCCAAATTTTTCCCTCAAAAAACACGTGAAAATAAACTTTTCGCGTGAAAAAATCCCCTATTTATTTGTCGTTTCAATTTTACCCATAACTTAATCGTTGCAAATTACCCTACAAAGATGAGTTATCTCTCAACATTTCTTTAACAACACAAATTATATAGTTAATACAAAATATCAATAACATTTCTTTAACAACACAAATTATATAGTTAATACAAAATATCGATTGATAATTTGTGTAAAATTGCTCCTTCTAAATAGGTTTTTTTTTTAATGGTCTGTTCTATGTTGCAATTCTATCCACTCATAATCCCAAATCATACTTAAAATAATGAGTTTAATAGTCTTAGATCACTATTACATCTATAGTTACAGAATTTTTGATAATTAGGAACACTATTTTAACGATATTTTCGTTCCAAATATATACACAATATCCAATATATAATATATATACACACACACAATAAAATCGGACAACTCTCCCCAAGTAGGTCTGTTCCTATTTAAATTATGATGAAAAAACTTTGTTTCATGAATATTTTATTGAAAGATTATATTCAACTTTTAATTTGGTAAAAAAATTAAAAATTTGGAACCTGGTAAAAAATTCTTGGGTAAAAAAAATTTGTACTGTTGGTGTTCTAGCGCTTCGTTTGCCTTGAGGTTATTTGCATAGTTGTCTCTCTCTTTATTTTTGTTTATAGCTGAAACTAGAGAGTACTGAAGTCAAAATTGTTCCTGTTTCTTCCACAAAAAGTGTGCAGATGCCACTTATAACAGTGACATCAGCTGATAGCACTTACTTATTACAGGCTCAAGCCAACAAAAATTTCCATGGGTGTTGGGAATAAACTATATGAAGTAATATATATATATATATATATATATATATATATATATATTTCATTCCCACCAAGCGACGATAAGAAGCCTGATGAGTGGCAGTCAGACAATTGTCAAGTGATGACCTGGTTTAAATAGAAAGAAGCTGTCTACAAGCTCTACTGTTATGTTTGGTGATACTACAGAGGAGATCTGGAATACAGTACAAGCTTTCTTTGAAGTTATATGAAAATAAATTTCTCCTTCAACAAGGAAAGTAAGTCTTTGGACGAATATTATAGTTCCTTTGAGAAGATGCTAGGTGAGTTGAATTTGTATCATCCTCATACTAATGATACTCAAATTCTGAAGACACGACGAGAAGCATTTGTGACAAGTTATTATCTCAACTTAATTCCTCTTTTCACTCAATTGGAAGTGACTATTTGATAGGTGAAAAAAGGTAGATTAGGAGTAACATTCCACTTAAATAATTATAAAAGCAAATATGCTTACTGATGATATGTTGTTCCAAAAGCAAATGGGTGAATATCATTACTTGCTGTAGAACAAAAACTGACATGAATTCCACTCCTACTAGTCATTTGACATAAAATATCTTCCTCGAAAAATATTTTCCTTTTTAGGTAAAATATATATACATATATATTTTTCCATGTTTGGCAAAGGTTTGATCGAGTCCATCGGGTGTGGCGTATAAAATAATGTGTCAAAAATGATGGGTAAATTTTTTTGTTAGGTTTTATTTCACAATAAGTAAACACCAATATATATATATATATATATATATATATTTTCTATCCAAACAAAAAGAGCCATGGAATTCAAATTTTTCTACACCGGTCATCCTGCGTGGTAGATAATCGGGCTAGGAAATCTATAATCACACAATGCAAAGAAAAGAAAAGTAGTCAAAATGTTTAGCGTAAAAATCTTGTAATCAGCCCAATAAACCCTTCACACTCCCAACAAGACTAGGTTATGCATATCATACATTCACCATAATTTGACTCTTCATCTAACTTCACTCTACAGCAAATTTAAGTAACACAAACACGAAGACAAAATCCACAGATAAGATTGCTACTCAATAAATCATCATTCGAAATCAATTGAACAGTAGAATGAGTTTAAAGTGGTGGTGTTAGTGTTACCAGGTTTTGACTTCAACTTGGGGGCTGTTTTCTTTGGTTGAACCATCGATTGAACAATCATTGAGACGAGAAACAATGAGGCGACCATTTGATT
>JAOTQH010000007.1:4526213-4537604 GCA_025631255.1 Cornus kousa | reverse complement strand
CCCCCCCCCCCCCCCCCCCCCCCCCCCCCCCCCCCCCCCCCCCCCCCCCCCCCCCCCCCCCCCCCCCCCCCCCCCTACGGCCATCATGGTAAAGTCGAAAAAATAATTAAAAAAAAGTGCCAAATATTCCAAATTGTATTTGCATTTTAGAATAAGATAGAAGAACAAAAACCTTAATTACAATATCACTTACCTTATCTCTTCTTTTCCTCTTGCAATAAGATGTGAAACCTTCCGTTATAAATTGAGAAAAGTGATCTCTGTCCCTCTCCTGAATGGAAAAAAAGCTAAAAGATATAATTCTATGCTTGAAAATGAAGAGTATCAATTGTAGACAAAAGCAGACATATACGCACTCAATAGTAATTGGCATTCCAACACTAATTGCAAATCAAAATGACATATTTTGTATGCCGTTTCGCAAAAAGAAAAAGAAAACGAGGAGATAAGAGATTCCCTTCTGTCTTTCAAAAGAAGGGACGGATGCAGAAACCTTTTTTCTTAGCAACAGGACCGTTGACCGGATTCTAAACTGAAACTTGTTGGACTTGAGCACCACCAGAATTTCCAAGTTATACCTTATGAAATACATAAAATATTACTGCAGCTCTATGAGAAACTAATTACAACCAAACAAAATCCACTGAAACTTTCATAGATAGATAGATAGTTATATGTGTGTGCGTGTGTGTATAGAGAGAGAGCCAAAAGAATTCAGGGAAGCTGAAGGTGCAAGATAGGGGTGGCAATACTAGACACAGTACGCTAACACGACTTGATCATGACATGAGATAAGTGGGTTTGGGTTTGGGTTTGGCTTAATTGTATTCGGGTGGTAATCGTGTTGACCCAAATTGACACCCTAATTAAAAGTGTCGTGTTCCATCAATCCGTTTATAACCCGATTAGACCCATTTAACAAAACATGTTGGATACAAGTGTCATATTTGTGTTAGAAATTACCATTATAATTTGATCAACCAATCCAAACAGTAAAACAGCAATAATTCAACTGCTACGCTAATTATTCCAACTCTTGACGAAGCACAGTCATCAAAGAACAAAACTAGAGAATGTTTTCTCACAAGGCCATTTCAGACATCCCCTAAGATAATACCAAGCCATTCTGCTCTGGATATCCTTTTAGGTGGTAAAACAAACTACATGCTCCTTTTCATTAAAAACAAAAATCATATGCTACTTAACAAAGCTACAAACAATGTAAACTCTATGAGTATTTACGGAAGAATATGCATACCATATAATCTATGCACATTTGTCTAACCAAATCATAATCGTCGGAGTCCCCATAAACTTGATCCGCAACAGCACGAAAGAGGCAATTCCCATCCTCCAACATTCTTTTCACTTCTAAACCTTTTGCACGTCGTATATCAATCTCAAACTGGCGTTCTCTCTCCTGAAACAAATGCAACACACCATTGTTACAACACTGAATTTGATGGGAAACATAAAACAAAATAACAATACCAAGTTGAGGTCACCACTTTCAAACATGAGAGAACTTATGAGGCTTCACATAATGTCAAACAAAATGAGTATCAACAAGAAGCTCGTCTGATATCTTTATTGCAGCCAGCTTGAAGAAAAGCTTTGATCATATCATGGAGAGGAACTTCCGTTGTGGCTAAAATAGTCAGGGTTTTCAAATTGCAGATGCAATTACATCACTATTTGTGTAAATCAACTGAAGGTTATGTCCAAAATATAGTGATTAAGCAAAATAGACGTGCTAAAGTAACTAACCAAATAATGTAGTTAAGAAAAACAACAAAAATGAAAAATATATTTCACCTTGCTGTAAGTATGAGAAATTACATAGTATTTTGCAAGCTAGTGAAAAATCATGCTATAACCCATGTAGGTTGATGGTTAAGCACATGAACAATAAATATCCCACAACAACAACAATTTGGAGACAAACATTGTAATTGACAGGCCACGAAAGGATTATATTTAGAGATTGAGAAAAGGGGGTTAACAGAGAAAAGGACTTACTGCATCATCAAAAGAGGCTCCAAAGCAAGGGCTCTGCTCATCAGCGCTATTGTAACCCTCACTTTCACAATGAGACCTGGGAGAAGAAGGCCGAGACCCAGTTGAAGTTCTAGCCGGAACGACAGGCCATGCAGCTGCTCTTCTGGATGATCCAATCCTAACAGCATTTGAACTACCCGACACAAATCTCCTTGAATTTGAATTAGTAGAGGAAGGTTTCGGGGGTGGAACAGGAGGTGGTGGTGGATACGAACTACCAGTAACCATCCCTGAATCGCTGAATCGCTCTGTTATTCGCAACCCACCTAACTCGTTCCTTAAATCCCCTGAAACCGCAACATCAAATTTCCCAACTTTATCGCTATCAACAACTTCTTCTTCATTCCGATCACAGTGAACGCTTTCCGGTGAAAGATCGTCACTCTTTGATGCCTTGTTGTCATCACTACCAGAACATTCCGAAAGATCATCCGCAACAACCTGTTCTAGCACTTCCTCTCCCACTTCATCGTCTTTCACTGTTGAGGCAACCTGAGTAGAAGTAACCTGATGCTGAGGCGTAGCCGAAGAAGAACCGGGCAAAGATGAAGACCTGTTTGGGTTGGACGATGAGCCCGCAGAACCCCGCTGAATCAAAATCCGAGTCATCTTTATTCTTCAACCTGAAAGCTTCGCTCTAATTCTTCCTCCAAGATAACCCAAAATTAGAGAAAAGAAACGCTAATTTTCAATTTGCCGCGTGTCCTAGCCTTGGGCGCAGTCACGCCGATCCCTCGGCCGAATGATTTGTTCCAAACCACTGCCCTCTGCTCCTCGTGAACCGATCTCTGCATTCCCCTAACAATTCTCATGAGACCTTGACCTCCAAGATTTAAACAACAAAACCCTCTTTAAAGTTGTCGAATTTACCCGAAAAAGAAAGCCTGAAAATTCACCTCCACAAGCTCCAACTGCAATCGAAATCATCAAATCCGTGAATAACAACAACAAAAATCAAGACTTTACGCCCCAAAGAATCGCAATTCAACAATATGACATTCAATTAAACCCCGAAAACCCAATCGAAATTCAGACGTCAATAATTGAGATTCCAAGAAATTGAAAAACCTAGAGTTGACTCGGTTGAGTTACGGGACTCACCGGAGAGAAACCAAGAAACTCGAATATCTGCAAAATCCGAGACGCTGAATCAGTTAGAACGCGTTATTTTGAGCAAAGAAATGGATCAGAATAAACGTCTGTCTAGGGTTTTCGCTTAACACAAGAAGGAGATAACTTTAGGGTCAAGGAGTGTGTGTGTGTGTGTCTATGTATAGAGAGAGAGAGAGAAAATGAGGTAGAGAGAGAGATGTGAAATACTTGGTACAAAAATGGGAGGCTGCGTTTTACCGTGGTGGAAGAGGCGGCCACGTGACGTGGATTATAGTGACGTCGGCTTATTGCAGAATCAAATATACACGTGTGGAGCTCAAGTTGCACGTGCGCGACACATGGTAAATTAGATTGGAAAAAATCTAAGTGAAGGTTAAAAATACATTCTCAGTGGCTCTTTAAATTGGTCTTTAGAATCAAATCAATCCAACCTATCTGTACTTTGATTTGGTTGAACTTGGGATTACTTAATTTTATTATAGCTTTTTTGTTAATTTTAAAATTTTAACAATTTCAAATTTTTAACAATAATATCTTATCAATTACTCACATACAATAATTACTATTTAGTATAGCCTTATAAATGGACATTAAAGTATTAAACCCCTAATTAATGTTTTCTTAGTTAATGGATGAATAACCAAATATCTTTAAGACAATAATTGGTCTAAAAGAATGAAAGTTTATAACAAAAAGGCTAGTTAAATAAAATAAATAAATATGATAAAATATATAAAAATCTATAAAGTATGTTATTATTTGTTAGTGACATACTTCTTTATTGATAAAGCTAAAAAAATGGATAAAAATAAGTAAAAGTAACATGGGGCATTTGCCTCACCACACGTGGTCATTAAACCAATAACCACTCATTTTCTTGCATTATCACAATAGCATATATATATATATATTCACCAATAGCTTATTGGTTAGATTGGCTCATTTTTTTTCTCATTTTTCTATGAAATATGTTAGCAATTACAACAGACGTAACAATTATTTTCATTAAATAATTGCAGCAGAGAAATTTAAATTTGATTCCATCGCTGCTATGAAAAGGCACTCTTCATTGGACACTCACTCACTTTAATGCGCTAGAAGCAACCAAACAAGTTAGATATCTATTCTATAACAAGGTAGAAACCCACCTCTTCAAAGTAGAGGTTGGGGTCAAGTCTCAACAAAAAAAAACAACAAACATTCATATCTTCGTTTCACTTATGGTCTTCATTTAAAATACATATAGACTTATGGTCTCATTTAAAATACATATATATATATATATAGAGAGAGAGAGAGAGAGAGAGAGAGTGACTTATTGTCTTCATTTAAAATACATATAGAGAAAAAGAGAGTGATGCTTCAATTGACGATGAGATGGATTAGTTGCACGACTTCAATCACCAGTGTCCAACGACGACTTTTAGTAATGAAAATGATACCATTTCTCATGACAAACTTCTCATAAACATGGCCCATTGTCAGTCAAGAACTTCACAAAGCTGCTGTTCAGCACATAGAAAGAAAAACGAACGTCAATAATAAAGATGATCAAAATGAATCATTGATTGGCATCAAACCCAAGTCTGACATTCATTTGCATCAAACTTGCTGGTCTTAGGGTTTCCTAGAGCACGAGTAAAAATTTTACCTTGACCCAAAAACTACTCTTAAAAACCAAACCACCTATGCAAGATTTGTGTGAGAATCGTTGTATACAAACAAGCCTGCCTCTTCTATTTTACAAGCCGCCTGTGCAGCTGATACTTATTTTACATATCTCAAAAATCCCAAGTGGGAAGATAAATATAGCAATTTACCCATGTGTTCATCAATAAGAAACCTGGTTCTCGAACGACAGCAGCTTTAAACACACTAATAATACACTTCAACAATGAGCTCACAACAGTATATAATCCCCTATGGTCGCAACCTCCATCCCCGCTCAGCAAGTGCCACATGCACCCGATTGGCTGCTTCTGCAGTGTCATTTAGAGGAGGATAACTCCAGCTTTCCGACATCTGAATATTTGAAACAGAGGAATACTAATAAATAATTGGAAAAGAGAAATGTCAATATTTCATGAATAATGGTTTCCATTTGGCGTGTTTGTATGGGGTGGAAAGGGGGAAGAGGAGACTTCAATATGAGTAGTCTATAAAAAATCCTCATCAAGAAGTCAGCATAATCTTTTACCTAATTACCATCTGGCATGTTAATCACTAATCAGTTCCCCTCAACAAAGGAGACAAACAATTTGTTGAAGGACAAAGCATTCCGTTATATATACAAGGTCCCCCACAGCATTGTTATAAACAATTTTCAACCAAACAGTGATGAGAAATATTAAATTTCAAAAATTACAATTGCTGTTATTTGATGTACAGACAGGACTTTTTTCTTTTTCTTCTTCTAGTTACTGAAAAAAAATATTTAAGGTTTGGGCTCATTCTAAAACTGTGAAAACTTATCTTGTAACCATGCTACATATTGAGAAACCAAATTGCAAAAAGAAAAACTCTTTTTGAGGGATAACCTTATTACCAAACAGTGAAGTCTTTAAGAATTAGAAGGAACCTTCGGTGACTCAATTTTCCCTGGGGAAGGAAAGGGCTGTGAAATTGAAAATTGGCAGGAGAAGCAATGGTTTGGGATGGTATTAAGGCAACTGGTGGCAAAAAGTTAGTCCAACATCCAAATTGAGGAAGTTTATTTCTAGTGAATATCAAGAAATATAGCATAAGTAGCAGTAACATGAAGATTGTTCTAGTAAATCAATGGTTTTGGGAAATCCTTTCCCTAACAGAAGGCAGCAAGACACGCAAGTTATCAGTATGTCATGGTTTCTATCAAAGGTAAGAATCAAAACACTAACCCCATCCTTCTTTTTTTACTAGTCCATTATCAAAATTTCATAGAAATTATGATAGTACTTAAACTTACATCCTCAAGCCCAGTAAAAGGCCGAACTAGACCTCGTTGCCTCATAGCCTTATGGAACTCTACGAACTTCCATGTACAACGTTCAGCTCCAATGACATACACAGGCTTCCTACAAGAATAAAAATAATGTAAATAATTAGTAAACAATAGCTCAGAACAAAATCCAATTTGAAATAAGGTAATTCTCCTCAAGCATACCCCGTGCCACAAGCCTCACTCAACATACTGACTGAATCAGCTGTGATGACGAAAGCATCAGCCCAAGCTAGATGTCCCATGTGTGGATTTGGCTCTACAAATGATGACAAAAGTACGCATCAACTCATTGCCCTGATTTAGTAATAAAATAGTGATTGCTTAATACTTAACCCCCCAAAAAATAATAATGATAATAATAATAAATATTAGTGATTGCTTAAAATTCAATCAACTGAGATTACCTTCACCATCCCATATGTAAATCTTTGGATGATCTCCAAGTTCTTTCAACACTATGTTGCGAACCTGTTCAAAAGCCAAGAATTACAAAATACATACACTGATACACACACACACACACACATATATGGGAAAATCTAAGTACATAGTGGAAAATATTTAAGAAAATAAGTACATTAAGTACCTTTTCAGGAGTCCTCCTTGAGAAAGAAATTCTTACACTCCCACAGCTCTCAAGGACATTGTGTAAAGAAGCTGTTAACTGCTTTGCAAGGTCTGCACCATATCTACAGCGGCCTACAACAAAATTGGATAGAAAATATTGGACATAAACAATATTATATAGTGAAACATCAAACAAAAATGTAATAAGACGGGTAATTTAAATTTCTCTAAGAATATACAACATAGATGTCCACAAATTGCATGAAAATCAAAATTGAAAATTTTAAGCATGAAATGTGTTCTAGAAAATCAGAAATTAATTTTTTATAACAGAACCATGGCATAGGAAAAAAGAAAAATAAGTAAAGACATCTTTCAAGATCTTTGAACACTTTCAGGACCAAAGCTATGCCCAAAATTAAGACTCTCCACAGTAAACCACAGTAAAAACATATGGTGACATAATAAAATTTTACTCAGTCCACCAATAAGATAGATTAGATCTTTTGGTAGGAGATACAACATAAAATGCACATAATAAGACAAAGAATCAATACAAATAATTGATTTATATTAGCTAAGAGTTGAATAAATTTCAAAACTCCTCCTAAACATACAAATTTTCTTGATTCAAACTTTCCATAGAAGAAAATTATAAAGAATCTGCTTGGCAACTAAATGGGCACCTGAATCGGATCCCAAACCATTTGTCAGGCTATTGATCTCCTGTTCCTCAAAGTTAAGATATGACATCGATATCAGTTTCTCAATAATGTCAATTCTGGACACCCTGAAAAACATTGGCCCGCGTGTAAACCTTATGCTTTATGCCTCTACCTAACTAAGCTAATATCCTACACCTTGCATCGATGACTTGAGATAGTTACAAGACATCTTGAGGCTTAAAGCTTAATATTTTGGTAATTCATCCCTGTGGGCATGCCTTTAAGTGGCTCCATTATTAATAGGGAGAAATCAGGAAAAATGTTGCTCATAGAATTAAAGAAGGATTGATTAAGCAAAGAGTACTTTAGCGTATTTGTGTGATTGGTATATCTTATGAGGCTAAAAGGATAATTCTATAGAACAACCATTAGATTAGCAATGCTATGCTTTATGAAAGAGGATACCGAGCAGCTAAGAAATAACTGTTAATAGAAAGTGCGTGGTCCAAATGCAAATGTTGAGATGATATATAGTAAGGTTGTAAGACAAGAAACGATGACAATTTAGAAATAAACACGTTCATGGGAATGTAGAAGTATCAGCAATTGAGGTAAACTGACATAAATGACTAGCATGAACTAGTCATGTGTAGTGAAGGCCAAAAACTACTCCAGCAAGAAGAGTGTTACTAAGGTAGGAAAAGACAATATTAACGTGAAATCAAGTACCAAGAAATGATATGGTAGCACGAAGTGGGAACACACTGAGGATAGTGACACTTAAAGGACACTCTTAAACACCTTGCGGATATGTCCATAATTCAAAAAACTCATAGTATTTTAGAAACTTGAACAATACATCTCCAGCATTCTATAAAACATAACTTATAAACACAAAACATTTTATAGGAACTATTTCAGATGCTAATGGAAACAAGATGGACAGACGGCAGACCTCAAAGCATCCAGTCTTTTTTTTGCCAGTTTCTCTCTTTCTACCCCTTTAAGAAATTTTTATTTTTATTTTTATTATAGAACATGGTAACTAGAAGTTAGGCATGCAACAAAGACTTTATTATGTGACAACAATAATACAATATATGATGTGTACAGCACTTATCAAGTTTCATCTTCTATATTATGCAATTTTTATTGTAGAAATTTAGATATATAATCGAATTTATACATTACTGTTATATTTATATTATAAATTGGCCAGTTTTCACCATGTCTGCTTACTAATTTTTTAGGATTTACTATGTTGGTGCATCTATTTTGTACTTCTATATCATGACCATGTTTTTATTACTTGGAAGCAAGGATCTGTTGAGTTGAGTTACATGCATATGCCCTCAAGTCGCTGCTCTATCAGAAAGCATCTTTCATGCTTTTTAAAGCCTCAACTCATTGGGCATATGCCCCGTGTCTATATATATATATATTGTTGTTTTGAAGTGATTATCCAAGGTTCTTTTATGTTGCTTGGTTTATACTGTGTTTGTTTTATCACTAGATTAATACGTCCGAGTATAACAATATATAAGTATAATTGATAATTAAATTGTAAGACATAATGTGTTAAAGAATACAAATAATTTACACCTTCCCTAACAGCTTAAGCTTATGATGGATAGCATGGTGTGAGGGCAGGCAAGGTCCTGAGTAAATCTCTCTCTCTCTCTCTGTCTTTGCGTCCACGCCGTAGACACTATTTTCTTTGAGATCATAGGTTCCGTCCTTTTTTGTATAGCTTGGGACGCGTTCCCCTTTTGAACGCCCTTTAATTCATTTTACTTATCAAAATATATATATATATATATATATTTTCTATTTTTAATATATGGACAGAAAAGAAAAACAGAGAGGTTCACTAGCCATGCTTCCACTATGCTCAGGTAGTCATAAAAGAAAGTGAACATTATTTCAAAGGGAATTCTTCATCAAGTGCAATTCTAAGTCTTCAAACATTTCAAAGTGACAAAGCAAGTAAGATAATGAGAAAAGAAAAACACTCTCGCGCGCCCCATATAATTAGGATAAGCCTTGTCTAGTTGAGTCAAGCAAAGAAAGTATAACCAAGTGCACAGGATTCAAAAAAAATTAAATAAAACATAAAATTCCTAACTCATTTCCATGCAGCTAGGAATGGCAAACTTTGACACGACACGAGTTAAAAGGGTTTGGGTTGACCTTAAACGAGTTTGGGTCGTAAACGGGTCGACACGATTAACTCGTTTAATTAATTGTGTCATGTTTGGGTTGAGGGGGTTCAACTCGTATAACCCGTTTATGCTAGTTTAATTATACGTGTCAAAAATAAATTTCTATTTGAGTTCCAAAATTACTCTATAAAAATGTGTCTAATAATTCATTCTTTTGTAAACTAGAGACTATTTAGTAATTTGGTTGGATTAAAACTTATATTTTTTTAGTATTTATAGTTTTATTGAGTATTATTAATAAAATAAAAATAATATAATTTTTTTTTTAATAGGTCACTAAACGGGTTACACTTGTAACCTGTTTAATAAATATGTCGGGTTAGTGTTGAGAGTTCCTGACACGATTATTAAACAGGTGTTCAGGTTGAGTTGTTTAGTAGAATACCCTTTAGGTCAACACGACACGATTATGACCCACGAACATGATATGACCCACGAACATGAATTGCCACCCCTAATGCAGCTGTACAAGCTTCAAAGACCCTTCTAAGAAAACCAGGCCCAAGCCTAAAACTACTATTTATTGATTATCATACCATTAAAAAGTCCATCAAAAAGATTCCCATACATTAGACTACAGCAAGACTGCTATACATTAAATGACGCTGTGACAACAGAAATTTTGACACCCTAAAATAAAAAAAACGTCACAGTAGAAAAATCAAGGGAACGAAGCACCAAAACCCAAGAACTAGTATGTCAAGGAGATGTAATGAATTCAACATGGAACCAACACTAAAATAAAGCATACAAAAAATGGTAAGCAAATACTAATGTTGAAACCAAATTCCCAATATGAAATTTACTTGTAGGCCCTCCGATGTTAACCACAAGTATTGGCTTTTGCAAAGGTGCAAACTCATCATGCCAGGTGCTTGCTGCAGTCCTGAGTGCAGCAGAATCAATTGGATGAAGAGCTCCTATGGTGAGGACCTGAGAAACATACAACATTCAGTATTAGATGTAAAATACATCCATTAAGGGCACAGATTTCCATGTAGAAAAACCCCAATTAAGGAAGTAATTTTTTGTCAAGATATATACCACATGTTTTTCAGGAGGTTCACGTGGAGTTATCCAACTCCGTAGAAACCAAGGAACCTGCTCCTGTGCGTGTGAAGTCAAGGGGTAGTAATCATGTTGAGGGGTAATCACCATGTCAAACCTATTTAAATGGGACCTTGGATGCTGAATCTGGAACCATAATGTGAAAAAGAAGAGCAAAAGGTCAGGTAACTTACTATTACAATAAAATTTCTTGGAGTTAAAAGAAAAGCATGCAACAAACTCCTTGGGATGGGGGTGGGGGTTGGTGTGAGTACCAACTAGGAAAAAAAAAGAAGGAATGCAACAGTTCGTATATACACATGCTAGGAAGCACGGACACTCCAAAATGGGTGAAGAATCCGTGTCCGACACGTGTCGGACACGCCAAAAAACGTGTCTGGAATTTTTTTATTTTTTTTAATTTTCGGACACGGCTCGGACACGGCACGGATACGGCTTAGACACGGCTCAAATAGCTTGGACACGGCTTAGACATGGCTCGGACAGCTCGGACACACTTTTCTGGATTTTTTTTTTTTTTTTAATTTTTTTTTAATTTTTAATGCTGAAATGTTCTATTTTTTGTTTTGTACTACCCTTTTGGTATTGTAAATGGTAAAGTCCTAGGTCAAATGATGGATGGAAATAGATGATAGTACACGAACTTGTTTTTGTATCTTTTTTGGGGACTAGCCTTTAGGTTTTTGTGAATATTAAGTGCTAACGGTAAAGTCCTGAA
>JAOTQH010000007.1:4510590-4524391 GCA_025631255.1 Cornus kousa | reverse complement strand
CAGCTGGAATATATATTTGAATTGAAGGTAAAACAATGGCATTGAGGGGATTGGCGAATTGAGATCTAAACTATTTAGTATTAAGTGATTCGGGGACATTTTCCATTCTCTGTCATTTTTCTACTTCAGAAAAACTTTTCTATTGATCAATTTCCCTTGCTTTATTATCTTAGTAATTGCAAATGGAATGCTGTTCCTCTTTCTGTTCATTTTCTTTTTTAAATCTCAAATGGATTTTCATTTGCTTCATAGTTATTATTTTTTTTCCCCGGAAAGTTCACTTGCTTCATAATTGGTTTAGCTTCAAATATCTCATTCGGGAAGGTGCTTTTGGCACATGTTTCTCTCGTTGCATGTTAGACGCATTTTAACATTTATCATTTAAGATTTTTCTTTTAATAGTTGTGTTATTGTCAAGGAAAAAATGCAAGAAGAAGGAAATCCTTCTGAGATATTTTCCCTCATGCATTTAAGACCAATTTTGGCTGACTGCAAGCAGTTAATACTTAATATTAGTTGTTGAGTTTCCAATTTGTATTGAACTTTTAAGTGATATGTTCTTGATTTACCATGGACTTGCATCGCCATGTAACCGTGTTCCCTCATATATTTGAATGATCATCAAAGATTGGTTTCTTTATGTTAGAACAAGTGACATAACACATAATGGCGAATTTCAGAACCTTTAACAAAAAGCAATTTGAAGGATTTTATATTTTTCATATCAACATTTGAAGGGATTGTATTTGATGGATCTTTAAAACTTAGTCTTCATTGACTGTAAAGTAAACCCGAATAATGAGTTAAAGTCCTATATTGTCTTCAATGGAGGGTCGTGACCCTAGTTTCGGGTATAAATAATCAATTGAAAAAAATTGTTTTAAATATAATTTTTTTCATTACTTTGTCTCACATTGTCTTGAGAATCCAACTCAATAAATTGAGACATCAACACCCCCATTTAGGATGCAGCACCTATGTCGTGCTCGGGGTTTTTCCCCTCCTGGATCGCCAACGAAAGTATATGATTTAGAATGATGGTGCAACACCTGTGTTGCTCTATGTATGCGTACATACTTCTTCTAGTTTAAGAATCCAAAGTGTGTTTATATAGTGTTTCTGGCCAATAGAATTAGGGGACCCACTAAACTCTCAAACTATCCACAAAATCCACAAAGTCATCTAAAGATTTCAATACCACCCAAGAATTCAGAAAAAAAGTAAGAACTCAGTATGGAGAATTTTAAAACCCATTTAGGAACCTCTTCTCCATCAAAGAATCTCCTATTCATCTCTTGGCACAAGCCCCAATACAAACAAAAGAGGCTGTCCTGTAAGCATCTCGAGCTTGATTACCCACTATACATCCTTTCGAAGTCTCAAGCATGGAATCCAACATAACCCAATGCACACAAAAAATAGAAAAATGCATTCACAACCATCCCTAGTCACTGAACAATGCAAAAGGAGATGATTAACCAACTCCTCATTCTTTTGCACATAGAGCACCAATTTACTACAATCTGCTCCCTATTTCTTAGATTATCGATTGTCAAATCCTCATCAATGCTGTCCTCCACAAAAAAGGAACCACTTTTAGACCGGATTTTGTTTGCTAAACTGCCTTTGAAGGGAAAGGAGACCCCTGAGCATCTAGAAGCCTTCGATAAAATGAGAGCACCTCAAATTCCCCATGATGGGATCCCACCCAAGACCACTTATCAAGCCGTTCCCCACAACGTCCTGACGATACAACAAAGCCAACAGCTCTGCAATATTCTTGAACTCTTAATCATGATGATGCCGCTCAAGCTGTACATCCCATGTCACCCTCCCGGTATCAAGACAATAATAGTTGCAATTGAAATATGCTTGTCCATTGTGATTCTGAAAAGCCTCGGGAAAGTGCACACAAGAGGCCTATCTCCACACCTAGGATCTATCCAAAACCGAACAAGTCTTCCATTCCACACCTTGAACCAGATATGCTTTGAAAACTCATTCCAACCCTTTCGAATGAATGCCCAAACATTCATCCCTGCTGGACCCCTCACCTCCTTAGTGCTCCATCCACATATATCCTCCCCAATGTTACACCAATTGACCCTCCTCCACAATCTGGATCTCTCCACCCAAACCTCCAAAGGTATTTGTCCAACAAAGCTCTGTTGAACAAATTAAATCTCCTAGTGCCAAACCCTCCAACTGGAAAGGGTTGCACACCATGTCCCAATTTACTAAACGAAACCTAAATTCATCACCCGTCCCGTCCCATCCCACAAAAATTCTACTTCTCAATCTAAATCACAACATAGGAGGGATAGAAACTAAGTTGGAAGACTTGAAAGGGTACTCTTAATTGGAGGTGAATGACCCTTATCCAAAGATGCTGCTTTTTCCAACCTGCAAGTCTCCTATCAAATTGCTTCACAACTGGATCCTAGGAAGACACTCTTGGAATAAACCCCCAAAGGCAAGCCCAAGTACGAGATAGGGAAAGACCCAACACCACACCCCAAACTATCCGTCGAAGAATCAACCGTGCCGACCTCCCCCACCGGTGTTACCTTGCTCTTCCCAATGTTGATCTTCAGTCCGAAAATTGCTTGTAGAACACTAGCACACACCTCTAATCCTCCTCGGTTCTACAGAAGACAATGGTATTATTAGAGAAAAGAAGGTGAGAAACCTTCAACTGATTAAAAGAACCACTGGCCACATCGAAGCCTCTAATATAGCCCATCGCCTTCGCCCTCCTCATCAATCTACTAAAAGTGTCCATCACTATGATAAACAAGAATGGAGACAAGGGATCACTCTGCCTTAACCCTCGAGAGCTAGAGAAAAAACCAATCAGGGACTCATTCATCAATACTGAAAATTTCATCGTGGAAATGCAGAAAAGTATCCTTCTCCTCCATTTTTTGCCAAATCCCATCCTCTCGAAAGATACACCAAGAAGCTCCAATTCAACCATATGCCTTCTCAATATCCAACTTACAAACAATCCCCGATACCCCACCACTAATTCTGGACACTCGCAAGCAATCAGCATACAATCCAAAATCTGACGCCCACCAATGACTACATTTTGATAGTCCAAGATCACACCATCAATAATCCTCCCAACACCAAGGGCAAGAACTTTGGCTATTAGCTTGTAGATGCTACCCTCCAAACTAATGGGCGTAAAGTCCTTCGCTTCAATAGTCCCACCCCTTGCAGGAATGAGAGCAATGAAGGAAGCATTCAAACTCCTCTAAAAGTGACCATGCACATGAAATTTTTTTATAAGTCCATCACCGCTTTCTTGACCACATCCCAGTTCTGTTGAAAGAAAGCCAGAGTAAAGCTATCTGCCCCGGTGCCTTGTCTCCATTGTAACTCCTCAAGGCCACCTTCACCTCGGAAAGGGCCTTTCCAACCATTTGCTGTCTTCTATTGAAATGCTCTTAAACTCCAAATCATTGAGCAAGGGTTTCAAGTTAGAAGGTTCCCTGTACAACTGATGGTAGGATGACAGAATCCCTCTTTTAATGCGCTCTTTACTCAACAAATCGCTATCATTACAAGTTCTTCTGATGTTATTGCTTCTCTGATGGAAGAAGTTTGTATTCCTATTCCCTTCCTTAGTCACAAAGCCCTAGACTTGTGTCGCCAAGATATCTCCTCCAAAATAGCAATCTGGCCAATCTCAGCCTTATACACCTCTATACATTTCTCCACATCATTCGACCCTGCCACCCCTTCCTTTTGGTCCAACTTCGCAATCTCCATCAAAAGTCTATTTTTCCGCCAATACAAATTGTCAAACACCTTGCTATTCCACTTTTTGGTATCCTGCAGGGTACATTCACATCTACAACTAAAATATTAGGAAGTAATGAAATCTTGAGATCAAATGTTATTGTACATGTCTAATTACTTCTTTACACCAATAGAAAAGCACTTTATATGTCTTAGTGTCTTTTATACGGAACTATCCAGTTGAAATGGTATTAAGCATATTGGACATAAAAAAGATGGAACTGTCTCTCTTGCCTATGAAAGCGCTTGAGCATTTCTTATAGACTCCATTATTCATTTAGCCATTGGTAAGATGAATACTTGACACAGTAGTTCTCAAAAGACAATTTTCCTCACATGAAAAATGTATATAAAAGCTATAACGAGAATGATATATTTTGATTATGTGGCAGCCTTTTCTTCATGGGTATTCCATCAGTAATACTCATACTGAAATTATTTCCTCTTGCTTGCTACATGCTGGATATCAGCACTGCACTGGCATCTTTCGGTAGTTGTGAATTAGTGGATTCAATCTTGTGCTTTTGTATCAGTTTTTTACTTGACCTATGTATGCTAAATAATTCAGATTATATGAAAACTGACCAGTGGCATCTGCTCAAAGGAATCTAATAGAATTTTGCCACCTTCTCTCTTCATTTTTATGAAACCTGCATTTAGCTTAGTTCATGCAGTGTTGAAGATGCATTACATTACTTGGTTCCTTGGAGTTTCCACCTATTTAGATGGGCGCTTTACATTTCCCATGTTGTTCAAAGTTAATCTACTGTTAAACTAGCATAATTGATTGATTGCCAACTGATTGTTTGAATCCGTTAACATGGGTTTTTCATTTGTAGTGCCACTGTTTTTGGAGTTTCTACAGAATCCATGCAGTTGTCATTCGACCCTAGGGGAAACAGTGTTCCAACAATACTCCTGCTGATGCAAGGACACTTGTACGCTCAAGGTGGCCTGCAGGTGCACTCCACATACTGAAAATTTTGGGATATGATTTGTATAACCAACCATGAATTGTTCACTTAAAAGCTTTGTTAACTTGCCTCTTTTTTGTTTATATTTACCCTTCGATTGAATATCTGAGTGATAAGTCTACATTAGACATACACTGATAAAGAAATCTAGGGACCGTGATACGGGGTTCTTATACTTCAAACTACACTATTCCCAATTAAACCTAGAGGGGGTGAATTGATTTTTTGCACTCTGATAATTTTTACACAATTTCAATTTTAACAATCAACTGAAGTTTAATTATCAATCAATTAGCGTGTAATAATAGATGAGTATAGAAATATAAAGCATAAAACATCCACACGCATGAGCACTGCTTTTACGTGGAAAACTCCAATAGGAAAAAACCACGGGACTTAGTCCAGACAGATCAAATCCATTACAAGAAAGAAGTTTACAACTAGGTTAACATTTGTTAAACTATGGCATCCCTAGTTACCTCTTGACACAAACTAATCTACCAAATTCTCCACTCAATTTTTTAAGCACAGTCTGCTCCTTCAACAAATCCACTCCTCATACAATCCGCTTCTCCAATTGGTAATTTGATCTCCAATAACTAGTTGTCCAATTCTTTGATGTATAGGTGTTGTGGTTGACCAGTCTTCAAGTATTCAATAAAACTCTTACTTTAGAACTCAATCACACAATTATATAAGGTATTGTATGAAGAACCTCACTTGTGATTATAAAGTAAAGCTCCCACATTTTCTTACACCTGTGTCTCTTGTATTATGCTTATGTTTATAATGTTGGAGTTAGTAGAAGTTCGTTAGGAATAGCTTGGATGAGTTTTGAAAAGTTTAGAAACCTTTTTGGTGTTGGAAACATGTTTACCAACTCTGGACGTCCGTTCAATCGATTTCGGCACCTTCTGGATTTTTCTTGATCATTTGAGCTTTAGGTTGAGCTATTTTGGAGTAACTTCGATCAATTAAGATTCAGCTTCGATTGATTGACCTTTTCTGCTAAAACCAACTGCACATAGCCTGACTTCGGATGCTTAGTTGAGGGATAAAAACTTGAAGTTAGGCATATATATATATATATTGTCCGAAAGCTTATCGATCTGGTTTTTGCATAGATTAAGATCATCATAAAATTCCTTTAATGATTATTCAAATATACGGAGGTCAATTTTTAAAACTTGAAATCCTTACCAAAATCAACTTTTAAATTGGTTTTTCAACTTAAGCTCAAAATCTAAGTTTTATAACCAACATTAAGGTTTCCAAATTCATCCCTAATGAAATAATACTTCAACTTTAAATTTATAATCATATCAGAACTAATTAATAATTAGTTTGATTGAACTCCAAATTAATTCGACTTTCTTAACTTAGTCACTCTGATTCCTATTATCACTTAGGCTACTTACCTTCTTTATATCATGTGATTGATGAAGGTTGAAGCAAGATGTTGATGTGATTTTTGACGTGAACCTTCCATTGAAGTAACACAGCATATAGACCATGACACAACTTTTGCTCAAGGAATATGCCAATACATGATACTTTTTCCTAACAGAGAGGAAAATGAAAGGAGACGATAACATTAGTTATGAGAGTAAAGAAAAGAATATAGATGATAGTGTTAATCTCTCCTTGTGTTTGGATAACTTAGGAGGGAAAAGAAAGGAAATAATAGTTATAATCCTTCTTCATGTTCGAAAAGATGGTGGAGAGAAAGGAAAGGAAAGGTTTGTTAGGGCAAAACAGGAATTCACTTGTTATAGAAAACAGGGGCAAAATTGGTAATTAATAATTATCCTATCCTCTCTGTTTTCCCTCACTTTTGGGTGGATAAGAAAAACACTATTCATGGGGTTAGTGAAACCCCTCCTCCTCCCTCCGAATCCTTCCCTTTCTCACTTTTTTCAAAATAAACGCAGGCTTCTCCTCCTTTTTGCTTCCATTTCTTTTCCTTCCATTTCCAAGAATCCAAACAAAGTGTTAAGAGTTCACTTTCCTTGTACTTATCAAAAAAAGAGTTCACTTTCCTTGTAAACTTACTGAATTATTGACTTCACACATGCAGGCGGAAGGGATTTTCAGAATCAATGCAGAAAACAGCCAGGAGGAGTATGTCAGGGATCAATTAAATAGGGGAGTGGTTCCAGAAGGAGTTGATGTACACTGTTTGGCGGGTCTTATCAAGGTACTGCTTTCCAGTATAATCACAGTTGATTCTTTTATAAAAATTTATTTTGTCACTTGCTTATTAATGATTTAAGAAGTTGATTTCTATTTATGATTATTGATCACAACTCAGTTTTAAATTCCTCATTGTTTGAATTTTGAATTCTGCCAGTAACTTATAGAGTTATTATATTCAGTCATGGTAACGCATTAAACAGAAGTTACGATTGTTTATAATCCAGGAAAAAAATGGACAAATAATATTATTAGAAAGTTGGTAATTTTACTTTTTTATCTGAGTTCTTTGAAAATATCCCAGGCAGTAATGATTAAATCTTGGAACCTCCATCTTTTGTTCCTTGCATGCTCAAGTGGCAATCAAACTTCATTTTGAATGTTGCATTGGTGTTAAATGTTCTTATGCATTAGCATGATTTATATGTAGCTATTTGTATAAAGTTTATAGTTAGAAAACTTTTATTGGATATGATATTGTGGGAATTAGGTAATGAGAATTCAGGTAACAGATATGTGACAAAGCTAAAGCAAAACATTTCTAAAGCAAAGATACACCAAAAATATGATGACATTGTTAACATCTGCGTGATATACATGCAATTTGAATGAACGTAATTACCGAATCGATACACAAAATGGCGACCTAGATTAATGTAGAAGAAAGCTAAAGCTTGTATAATGTATGGCACAGGTATGAATACATATTTATCAAATAGACCACTCGGTGCAAGTCTATGACCTTGTAGTCTTGACTAAATGGTTGCCTTTTTCTTTTTCCGAGCTTTACGATTGTGATAAGTTAAAAAAGATATATATATATTTTTATTCTATGAAATATTAGGGTTATTGTAGTGATTAGTCCTTGTCTCCATATGATTTTAATTTAAGTAAGATAGATTTCATTTAAAGGCACATATAAAAAAAACAAAAAAAGAAGATTTCATTAAAAGGCACTCAAAGAGGGAACGCAGTCCAAGAGAACTACACAAGCCAAGAACCTATAACCTTTTTTTTTTTTTTTTGATAAGTAAAATTGTATAAAAGCACTCAAAAGGGCAGCGAAGTCCAAGAGAACTACACAAGGCCAAAAAGGGCCTCTAAACCTTCAAAGAGTCTAAAAAATCAACAATCTCCTCTAAAGATTTATAATTTCTCCCTAAAACCTACCAATGGGTCAATGGCCTAGCGGTATCAAGCCCTTGCTTCCCAAAGGGAGGTCAAGGGTTAAAGTTTCAGTGGAGGCATATGTGTGTAAGTACCAATTAGGAAAAAAAAATTCTCCTAAAACCTAACAAAAAAGAGTGGAAATAATAGAAAATTTAAGCATAGAAACATGCATCTCCTTTCCTTCGAAATATCTCCTATTCCTTTCGAGCCAAATACACCACCAAACACACAAAGGTGTAACCCTCGAAGCATCCTGGACATGAGTCCCCACTGTACAACCTCTCCAAGCCTCAATCAACCCTCTGGAGGATCTGGGCATGACCCATTGAATCCCAAACAAACCAAGCATTAAATCCCAATAGTCCGTGGCCATGGTGCAGTGCAAAAGAAGGTGATCCGCCGTCTCCTCATCACGAAGGCATATGTAGCAACAATTGACCACTACCTAATTTCTTCTCCTTAAATTATCTTGGGTCAATATCTTCCCTAAGGTAGAGGTCCAAGAAAAGAAGGCCACCTTAAGGGGGGCCTTGGAGCGCCAAGCAGTCTTCCATGGGAAAGGAGTTCCAGGCTCTTCCGTGAGACACCCGAAGAAAGACTGAACATCAAAATGACCTTGAGAGGCAAGGACCTATATCCAGCCATCAGAATCTCCAACCGTAATCTCCTAGCGATACAACAACTCCAAAAAACCAATGACGTCCTCAATTTCCCAATCTTGAAAGTGCCTCCTAAAACAAACATCCTAAGACGATCTCCCGCTCTCAAGATGATAACAAGTGACCACCATGGCCTGCGTATCTGTAGCAATCTTGAAGAGCCGTGGGAAAATGAGAGCAAGAGAATGATCCCCACTCCAAACGTCCTCCTAGAAACTGATCCTACTACCATACTTGAGTTGAAATCTAATATTCTTGGAAAACCCACCCTTCCGAATGAATTTCCAAACCCCCACACCCCTTGGAACACGAACCTCAAGAGAACTCCACCCTCCTCTACTCTCCTTATATCTACTCGCTACAACCCCCCTCCAAAGCCTATGCATCTGGTGCCGGGTCACGTTGTGACCCAGCTTACGACCCGTTGGATGAGCTTTATGACCCGTTTTTTGCTCATGGGCCGTGGACCCTAATTAGTTGCTTGTAGCCCGATATATAAAGGCGCTTAGGGTTTAGAGTTGGGGAAGAGATAGACTCTGAAATTCGTATAGAAACAGAGTAAGGGGCTGAAAACTTGTAATCTCCGATTTTACACATAGTGAAAACTTTTGCCGAATCCCAACCATGGACGTAGGTTGTTGCCGAACCATGTATAAATCTTTGTGTTCTTTATGTGGCGTGTTTACTTTTTCTGTCGTGATTCTTGGTTCAACTTGGGTTCGTTGCATTTGTCATAACAAGAGCCTTAGTACAAGGGACCAATCTTGTAAACCTCAAGCTATAAAAACGCCAAACCTGCATCTTCTTCTATGAAACAAGGTCTTCTTGTGATTGCCATGTCCATGAATGTGTGTTCTGTCATGGGGGTTGCACAGGGAGGGAGGGAGGGAGGTGGGGTCTATAAAGGGGTTGGTGAGGACCTGAAAGAGAGAGAGTTATGGAAAGGAAAGAGAAATCTAGAAGTATAAACCATGGCGGGAGTTGGGGAACTGTGCAAGTGAATCTATTGGGGAGGGCTCGAGAGTATCTCTACACACCTCAAGAGAACTCCACCCTGCTCTACTCTCCTTATATCTACTTGCTACAACCCTTCTCCAAAGCCTAAGCCTCTCCACCCCAAACCTCCACAACCACTTCCTGAGGAGAGCCTTATTGAAAGGCACCAATTTTCTAAACCTCAAGCTATAAAAACGCTAGACCGTATCATCTTCTTCTATGAAACAAGGTCTTCTTGTGACTGTCATGTCCATGAATGTGTGTTCTGTTACGTGGGTTGAGGGAGGGAGGGAGGGAGGTGGGGGCTATAAAGGGGTTGTTGAGGACCCGAAAGAGGAGTTATGGAGAGGAAAGAGAAATCTGGAGAGAGAGTGTGTGTGTATAGGAAGTATAAACAATGGCGGGAGTTGGGGAACTGTGCAAGTGAATCCATTGGCAGAGGGCTCGAGAGTATCTTTGCACAAGCCAAGAACCTATAACCTCAAGCTATATACAAAAAAAACAAAAGATTGTTAATAGAGTTATTGATCTTCCCATTACCCAAAATAATAAAGAGTCAAGTACAGAGAATTTAGCCACCCCTATAAGAGGCTCCACCACATCAAAAGATCTCCTATTTCTCTCCCTCCATAAAGCCCACCACAAGTGAAGGGGGGCAACCTTCCACGCATCCCAATAGCTTGGGGTGCCACAGAATAAAGCTTTCCAAGTTTCAATAAATCTCTTTGTGGCCTCCAGCATGATCACTAAACCCAATAACTAGCACAAAACATGTTCCATCCATCCTTAGCCATAGGACAATTGACAATGATCTGTTGCCTTGTTCGCAACTTGTCAATCGTCAATCTTCCCAAATATTGTTGTTTGTTAACTACCCATCTACTCTAAAAGCTTAAGCTTATAGAGAGGGTGCAACTTTAATATTTATACCTTCAACTCGCCCCCTCACGTGTGGCCTTCTTTTTGATCTTACACATGCTTTTCAATTTTTAATTAGGGTGACGATGAGGTTTGAACTCGAGACCTTTGGCTCTGATACCATGTTAACTACCCATCTACTCTAAAAGCTTAAGCTTATAGAGAGGATGCAACTTTAATATTTATACCTTCAATATTGTCCAATCAAAGAAAGCCACCTTTAAATGGCGAAGAGAGCGAGCAACTTCAATCCCAAGAAAATAGTGAAGAGCACCTGAGACTTCAGTATGGAAATGTCGACCAAGATGTCATTTCAACTCTGTAATGCCTGCTAAATCATACCTAGATATATAATATCATCAACATGGACAATCAAAACAATTGTACCAGTATTAGAGTGATGAATAAAGACAAAATGATCGGAAGTAGAGCGCCGAAAACAAAACTCAATCGCCGCATCACTAAATCTATTGAACCAAGCATGAGGGGACTGTTTTAGGGCATAGAGAGCCTTCCGCAGTCAACAAACAAGGTGCTCACTACCAGCAACAACATAACCTTGTGGCTGATCCATGTAAACCTCCTCTTGTAGGTGAGTAGGTCATTGTGAAGAAATCCATTCTTTATATCAAGCTGGTACAAAGGCCAAGAACAAATAGAAAAAAGAACTCGTACATGTTAGAATGTATATCCTAATGTTGGGTCATTATGTAATTACCCATAGTAGTTAGGGTTAGTGTGTAATTTAGCAATATTGTGTAATTAGGGTGTATAACCCTTGTTCTGTATATAAGCCTCATTTGAAAGGGCTGAAGGAATAGTAGCAGTATATACATCTCTCTCTCTCTCTCTCTCTCTCTCTCTCTCTCTCTCTCTCTCTCTCTCCCTCCCTATCTCTCATGAATCTAAACATGGTATCAGAGCGGTATAGATTCATGGGTGTGGGAACCGACAAGTGTGTTGCCCTTGTATGAGATTGGACTTGTGATTGGAATCGTGAGTATGACGTTGATGTCTTTGGCGGAAGTTCGTGTCGCCGGTAGGTTGAGAATATCACTCATAGTCGTCATTGTCCTTCGTCGCTGTCAGATCTGAAGCCTGTAGTCGTCGTCAGATCTGTAGCCTCCTTTGTCGCCGTCAGATCTGAAGCCCCTTGGCCGCTTGTGTTGTTGCTGTGTTGATTGTCAGCAAGCTCGCCGACATCCGCCGTCGTTGTTTGCAGAGGTGAAGCTTCATCGATTCGTCCTCTTTTCTTGGTCGAAAGTTGTGAAGGTTCTGATTCGGTGTGGTGTCGCCGCTGTGTGCTTGCTGGAGTCTGTTTGTTTGCAGTGGGGTTGTGAAGAAGAAAAGCCTTGTTTGGTTACGAGGCTACGCTATTCCAATCCTGGTTTACTAAAACCGAGATAGCAGAGACCTGGTTTTGATCCAATCCAGTTACCTAGATCCGACCTAGCTGCCCAGATCCGATCCAGTTCTAGATCCGACCTAGTTCCGATTCTGCATTTTTTTTTTTACCTTCTCCATAGCTTCCATTTCAAACCTCCTATATTCTGCATCCTTTAATCCTCCCATGACTTCAGTCAAGCTTAATGGAAAAAATTACATTCTATGGGCTAAGTCAGTGGCCATTTTCCTGAAAGCCAAAGGCTTTGGCGATCATTTGGTTCAGGATAAACCCAAAAGCAGTGATGCTGATTTTAGTTCATGGGAACAAAGGGAAGCTCAAATCATCTCCTTAATGCTGAATTGTATTGAACCTCATATTAGCTCCATCTTGTTATATCTGGACACTACCAAGGAGATATGGACCCGACTCCAACAATTATACTCTGGTGCTGGTAATATAACCAGAGTTTATTAGGTGTGTAGACAATTTTTTGACCTCCAGCAAAGGACTCAAAGTTTAGAAGAATACCTCTCACGGGCAATGGCACTATGTGAAGAAATAAATATGTATCAACCCATCACCTTTGATGTGAAAAGCATGTAGCAGCAACGTGAGGATTTTAATGTCGTTCGGGTTCTCACAGGATTGTCACAAGAGTATGAACCTGTTCATGCACAGATTTTGGATAGCCCTACACTTCCCTGTCTACCTGATATGTTATCCAGACTCCAGCGTGCCACTTTATCTTGTGGCGCCTCAGGAAGTATTTCCAGTGTTGTCACTGCTCCTTCTAACAGTTAACGTTCTGCCTTAGTTGTGATCCAGGGTGGCTTTCAATCTTCTTGTGGAGGTGGTGGTGGTGGTCGTTTCAGCCGTGGCCTAGGTAGTGGCCGTGGTCGAGGCAAAGGCAGAGACTCAAAAATTTGCACTCACTGCGGTCTTACTAATCACACTGTCAATTACTGTTGGGATCTTCACAGGAAACCGTCATATTCTTCCTATGCACATCAAGTGACTTCTAATGATGGGGATTCTTCTCTCTCTGCCACATCCACTGCTCCACATGTGGCTGTTGAGACTGCTATGGTCACGATTCCCCACGATGAGTATGCTCAGTTTCTGTCTCAACAACGGACTTCCACCTCATCTTCCATGGGGTCCTTGGCTCAATTAGGTAGTGCCCTTGCATGTCTTTTGTCCTCTAGTCAGAGTCCCTGGATTCTTGACTTTGGCGTATTATATGATGCAATGGTATGAGCTTTAGTCTCGGGACCATGGTTAGGGCGCGTATATTGCCTAGAATGGATAACTGGACATAGGTGTTGTTCCTTGGTAGGTCTAGGTACAATGACCACATTATGTGCGATTTGCATGGTATCCCTACTCAGGTTGAGACAGACCTATTGGACTAGCAAACTTCCTATAGTGTGTAATATATACATATATGGACTACTCTAGATATTGTTGAGCTATCTAGGATGTATCTGCTTATCGGATTTCTATTAATTTTGTGATTGTTTTGAGATTCATTCTAGGATTCCACACTAGCATTGACGCACACTAACATTCATTTGTGGGGTCCATGCTTTGTTGATTATTGAATTGGTTATATCCAAATTAAGCTAGTAGTGCATTGAAAGCTTTCATTTTGATAAAGGTGGATAACAACCCCTTTTCACTAAGTAGCCGGGATTCTT
>JAOTQH010000007.1:4454245-4479387 GCA_025631255.1 Cornus kousa | reverse complement strand
TTCATACATACGGAATGGATTAACTAAAATAGTTAAATCCTACATGGATGCATGTCCTGTCAACTAAAACAGTTGAATGACATAACGGATGTTTGTTTATATTTCTGAATTAGGAAGGATAGGGATTTAATTAAAACATTTAAATCCTAATTATATGTTGTGTCTGAGTGACGAATAGTTGACCGACACAACATTGTATTTGGATAAAACTTATATATATTATGATATGGTACCATGGTATGAGCTTGAGTTTCAGGACCATGGTTAGGGTGCGTATATCGTCTCGGATGGATAACTGGACATAGGTGTTGTTTCCTGGTAGGTCTAGGTACACACGACCACATTATGTGCGATTTGCATGATATCTTTACTCAGGTTGAGACAGACCTATTGGACTAGTGAACGTCCTATAGTGTGTAATATATACATATATAGACTACTCTAGATATTGTTGAACTATCTAGGATGTATCTGCATATCGAGTCTCTGTTTGGATTGTAGTTAGAATAGAACTTGTTCGTGGGCCTGACCCACTATTTTTTTTCAGGTAACGAACGGTTCCAGGTCTTTGAGTTTGTTCATGCTGAGAAGAGACGGCTACTCATTCTTCCGACTGCATAGGATTGCTGTTCTATTTAGTTTTGGGATTTTCTTCCTAGTTTGTTTCTCTTTAGCTAGGTTTTGAATAGGGGTCCACATAGTATGGATTCCCAAGTTGTACATGATGGAGGATGATTTATATCAGATGATTTTGTTAATCAATAAAAAAAAAATTTGGTTATCGTTTTAGTTCTTGTCAGTGTTTTTTTATTTATTCTTGTCAATTATATTTATATTCTGTGTTCGATTATTGCTAATTGGTTTGATATTTTTGGGTAATCGGGCGTGGGCCTGGCCAACCCGCATCCGGAGATCCGAGGGTATCACACCGATTAACACGTGAATGCCAGATTGGACTTTCTTTTTAACATGAAAGAAGAAAAACATATTTTGAAAGAAAATTCATAGTTTTGGACACTTGATTGGCACTTCTTTTACACTGTTCAACATATGATGAAAAAGTTTATGGACTTCGGATTGGACTTTTCTTTAACGTAGAAAAAGGAAAGCATAGTCTTAAAAGAAATCAAAATGGGATTATATATATAATTTATAAAAGATTTTACTATATGCAAAAGAAAAGTAGAAAGATCAGGAAAGCTGTCTTAGTGTTATGGGAAAAAAGGAGAAGAAGGCGCCCGTCTACCGTTACCAATGTATAAAGATCGTTTCAACATAAAAAACAATAACACCCACACCCACACCCACACCCACACCCACACCCACCACCCATTGTTCATCTCTGATTCATAACTAGAACATGCAGCCCATAAAGAGACAAATATATAGAATGAGATGGAGGGCCTGGTCAGCGAACTCCTCTCTAACTCGTAGAACAATCCTGTGGAACCCCACAGATTTTGAGGAGTTAGATGCATGGAGGAGAGAAAGCCCCTATTTAGGGATTTTAATTCACCGTTGGGGAATTCACACGAAAGGGAACAAGGAATTGTAATGAAAAAAGTGCTCTGTGAACTGAACATGAAAGTCGTTTTCCATGAGACGGCTGTTCCCGTAACTCTACTCGTGACTTGGATTAAACGAAGGTTTGTAAAAGGATTATGAGTGGGAGGAGGAGAGGATCACTATAATTGTTTCTATATAAGCACATGCATTTATGCTTACGTACGCACAGCTACACGAGCATAAACATTTTTTGGGCCCTTGTGGTAAAGGTCTTGTTTTCGTTTCACTTTGAAAACATCCCTGCAACAAACAAAAATAAAAAAAAATGTGAATCTCTTTTAAAGCATGCAGTTGTTACAATATCATGTGCTCTTAATTTATTTGAGATTGTATATGAGTCCTCGTTGCTGTTACTGTTCACTGACAATTTATTGTTTAGTCTGCTTCCTGTCTTTAAACATTCATTTATAAACATCAGCTATGTGCTTAATATAAAAAATCTTACATATGACACATCGATGCATATTTGTGGCCGGGATGGGTAAGTAATGTGTGTCTGGTGAAGTACGTGGTACTTATTTTTTAGATACAGTTTTTTTTCCATTTGTGTGTCTGATTGTCTGTGCCCACATTTATATTCTTCATTGTGTCTGGTGCTCTGTTTCTTATATTTGTTTTTGTTTTTAATAGTTTTTAAAAGTGTGTGAACTTAAACCAATAAGATGGCAAATGTTTGTGCACATATGTATATTGTTCACTATGTGTGCCATGTTCTTTTTCTTATTTTGTTTGAATTTTTATTCTTATATTTTTTTGTTCATGAACTTAGAGCAATATATTGGCAAGTACCAACTGTTGTTTCCCTGCAGTATTTCTTCTTCTGACCTGGTTTCAAAGTGGATGGGTGAAAGTGAAAAGCTAGTTTCAAACCTTTTCCAAATGGCTCGTGAAAGTGCTCCCTCCATTATATTTGTTGATGAAATAGATTCCTTATGTGGCCAGCGTGGAGAAGGCAATGAGAGCGAAGCTTCCAGGCGGATTAAAACAGAACTTCTTGTGCAGATGCAGGTACTGATTTTATTGTAGAATGTGCTGGAGAATGCAATCTCTTCATTTTCATTTACCATTGCAACATAAAATTATGTAAATATCCTCACAAGTTTAACTTTATATTATTCTTTATTGTACCGACTCAAGTCTGTTTATGCTTTCACATTCCATCCTATGTCTTAGTTTCAAGTACATGTGAGGAAGACTTTAGATATGATAGTTGTAAAACCCAGTGGTTCAGTGGTTTTGAAATCATGTCTGTCTATGCAGCCTTATTTCTATCAGATTTAAGATATTAAACATGAAATTGTGTTCCCATGGAGCTCTTTTGTTCTCATTTCCTCTTAACATGAAGGGTGATTTAAAAAATTGGCCATTGTGGTGGGTCAGATGTTGCTTACAGTATTGATTTTACTGTTATAAATCAATTTATCAGCATCATAAAATTTTGGCAACATGACTTTATTGTTTGTTAGGGCAATTTGGTGACATCTTATCATAGTTCTTAAAGGCGCGCCTAGACTCCAAAAAAGCCCCAGGCTCGTCAAGGATCAACTAGAGCGCCTCAACCTACTACAGGCCAGGTGTCACATGAGTTTCAACCCTCTAACACCAGGCCTCTTCAATCAGGCTCACATAAAGCCGTCGGGCTCGCGCTTTTTAGTAGGCTCCAGGCTCAAAAAAGGCGTGCCTTTTATTTTTTAATCATTTGTTCATATCATTTTCTTTTTTACTTAATGACTACTAAATTAAGGTTCTATATCATATATCGTATTGTTTAACCTTATGAAAGATTTGACAAAATTCATAAATTGCTTGATTATGAATATATACAATAATATATGTTTAAATATGCATTATTATATACGTGTGCCTTGCTTCAATCAGGCTCGTGCCTTATACTGCACCTTGCACTTAGGTGCGCCTTGTGCCTTTAACAACTATGCATCTTATGGTCGATATGGTGCCGTAGTGTTAACAACTATGCATCTTATGATCCTTTATGGTGCCGTAGTGGTCCTTACAGCTAGTGTTGCTAATGCATTGGTCCTAATGAAGAGTTTTTTTTCTGGAAATTGTCCTTATGGAGAGTTGCATTCTGTTTAAGCTTGCAAATTATGGGTTTGATAAAATTGGTTTTTATTTTTTATTTTTTATTTGCTTATAATTTTTGAAACTGGCATATTCATTCAAAGGCTTAGAAATCCAATTTTTAGACTATGTTTGGTAGGATGGAGGATATGAGAGATGGATCAAGCTTTCATTGTTTGGTTGAGAGGAGAGTGGGAGGGGAAAGTTGGGAGGATGGATGAGGTCCCTTCGGACCCACCTATATGTTTAAGATGACAAATGGTAATGCTTGAATTGGAAATGGATTTTTAATCGGACCTACTCAATATTCTTTGCTATGTGTTTCCCATCTTCACATCAACTGGTTGTCATTCTTAGTATGTCTCATAAACTTTAGCTGATGCGATGGTACCTTGATCTTTGAAAAGCAAAATGTGAAATTTCTGGCAATGATATGATTCATTCTTTATATATATATATATATATATATATATGTATGTGTACATTGTTTAAATGTTGAACTTGATCTTATCCTGTTCCGATTGTTAGGGTGTAGGACATAATGATGAGAAAGTTCTTGTTCTGGCATCAACAAACACTCCTTATGCTCTGGATCAGGTAGAGTGGAAATGTGGAATGCAAAAAGATATTTTTCTTTCATTTATTGATTTCATCTAGGATTGGACTATCATATAGCTGTGGCTTATAAATGTTAATTGCAGGCCATCAGGAGACGATTTGACAAGCGTATATACATTCCTCTTCCAGATTTGAAGGCTCGCCAGCACATGTTCAAGGTACTAGTATTTGTCTCCATATTCTCTCAGAATATATATATATATATATAAGAATATAAATTGAGCAATATGATCATCTTGTTTCTTTAATTATAGATTTGCTAATATCCTCTTCTTTTATGGCTCCTTAAACTTGCACAGGTGCATTTAGGGGATACACCCCACAACTTGACTGAGAGTGATTTTGAAAACTTAGCTCACAAGACAGAGGGGTTTTCCGGTTCGGATATTGCTGTTTGTGTGAGTGTGAATCCTCCATGAGATGCTTTACCATTATTTTCTTTTAGTTTCTCTCAAAAGTGTCTTTATGTTAGAGAAATTGGTTGATGTTTGCTTAGCATTTTGTTTCCCTGTTTCTTTTCTACCTGCCAGGTTAAGGATGTCCTTTTTGAACCTGTTCGTAAAACCCAAGATGCAATGTTTTTCATTGAGAAGGCTGATGGTATCTGGGTGCCATGTGGGCCAAAACAACCTGGTGCTATCCAGATCACTATGCAGGATCTTGCTGCAAAGGGGCTCGCTTCAAAGGTATTGATAGATGCTTTAAATACTAATGAAGTTGTCCCCATAATCCCCTGCTATAGTTTTCATGCTCTGTGGCTCGTCTTCAATTTTTTGGGTATAGTTTTCTGATGGAGCATTGGGAAAGTAATCCAACATAGAACTTTTACACCATTTGGAAAGAGAGGAGAGGAGAGAAACTTAAAAAAATCTTTGCTTGGCACTGTTAGTTCACTTGATAAGGATGAAAAAGAAGGGCAAGTGGGTGATTAGGAGATGAACACTTTGGGAGATGCCTATTTTGAAAAGGGAATAGTTGTTCCCGGTCCTTTTCACCTCTCTCTCTATCCCGGTAACTAATTTTCCTCTGACCGGTCTAGCTTTCTCTGTTCTTCTTTTTCCTTCTCTCCTCTGTCTCTCTTATAAAGGTAAACAACCAAATGGTATTCGTGTCATTTGAACACATGCATCACATAATGTAGTCATCACTAAAAACAATAATAAAATATAGAGAGGCTTGACCAACATAAACTATGAAAAAGTGATAAACAAAAATCCTAAAATAAGATGCAAAAAAAAAAAAAAAATCCTAAAATGATAAAATCTGAAGAGAAGTGGCATAAACACAATGAGAGAGAGAGAGAGAGAAAATAATTTCAGATAAGAGTGAAAATAAAAAACCCATTACTGATTACTGAGTGCTTGTTTCTGTTGGTTAATGGCAATGCAGATTGTTCCACCTCCCATCACAAAAACAGATTTTGACAAGGTACTTGCAAGGCAGAGGCCAACTGTAAGCAAATCTGATCTTGAGGTTCATACGAGATTCACAAAAGAGTTCGGGGAGGAAGGTTGATGAAATGGATGCAGTGGCTGAAAATACTTGGTGAACCTGTGTAATTTGTATCTAGGATGTTGCTGCTGGATTCAATGAAATATACCATCTTTTGAAGATGCTTCAATTGGTGAAGGTGACATGACATGGCATTTTATTCGGTATTGAGAGGCAAGTGGTGCTTAATACTCCTCAATTTGCTTGTTTATTTATGTAAAGTAGAGACTTAAGAACATTGCTCCGGAATGTTGTTGAACGCAATGTGCACGTGTTCAGTGCCTGCACTTGTCAGACCAACATTTTAATAGATTTGTGTGGTAACAAGCTTTGCCAACTATACATATTGATGGGTAATAATGATTTTCTTTGCTTTATTCAATAGTTGAGTTACAATTTATTTTTTATTTATTCTTCACATTGCCCGTTGATACGTATCTAGAGGGGCATAGGATTGCTGGAATGGGATGTAAGATGGAGTTGCACTTGGAAAAAGGTGCTTGCCATCTACCCTTGACCCTTCACTTTCTACCTTAAGATAATGTAATCTGGCAAACTTTGCTTTGTAGTTAATGCTGAATGAGTTGAAGGTTACATCGAATTGAAGACTTATTTCTCCGTTATTGAGAATGTCACAAGTGAAGATGAACTTGTGCGATTGTAAATGTCGCGGGTGAAGTCCTTCGGATGGACTGTTGATGTCTTGTTGAACAATTCCATAACTGTGGGCTGATGAAAGTGGGAGATATATGTTATTGTTATACATATTCAGGAAATTCTAAATTCTCTTTGACTGTGTTGTTATATTGTGAAATTGCTGAAGTTGTGGAGTAATGGTATCCACAGGGTTAGGAGTCCCATTGCCCTTAATGTGCTTTCAGTGTAGGAATGTTTAGTCTCTACATTTTGGAACTAATAATTGGTGTGATCTTGTGGTATGAGTGTCTGCTGATTTGTTATGTATTTAATTTATAAGAGATATGTCTACGATATATGTAACTCGGTAATGACATGGGAGTTAATATTTGTGTGAGGGAAAACAGAGAGGTCTTCTGAGGATGGATTTTTGATTCGTGATCAACTCACCGCAATAAATATATGACTTGCTAAATTAATGCATGTCTATGATGTATAATGGCGCCTGTCACACCCCGTTCTAGAGAAGAAGGATTTGAGACGATCCTAATCATTGTTCGGAGTATTTCATTAGTGATTTTTAAACTAGCACCGGTATAACCGATGATAAAACTTAATTTTAGTGGTAATTAAATTTTAATTTTTAAAATAGATGATGATTAACGTGGTCTATAATTATTTAGTAAATTTCTTTTATTTTTTGGAAAAAAAGGTAGGAGAAATTAATTACAAAAGGATTAATTTTTAGAAAGAGTAATGTTATTAAGAGAACCCTCTCATGGTAAGTTCTTCTACGTAATCAATGAACTGTTTCACAGTTCACAATCCTTTTTACCTCTATGAATACTAGTTGCTAACAAGTCTTTAGGCTTTATTAATGAATGGTTAGAATTTGTAGCTAAATATAATTTATTGCAAATTTAATACTTGTAGTTTTGCAATCGATTTATCCTGGAGTTGAATACTTCATTCAAAAATTATTTTTGATCTAATTCATACTTCATTCAAAAATTATTTTACATTAACTAAATTAATTGAATTTAATAAAGGATATAATAGTAATTTTACATTAATTGAATTTTTATTTTTTAATTGTTTGAAGGACATTTTAGTTTTTTTTATTACCCCTTTAACAACCGGAATATCCTTATTTGCCCCAACAATAAACATTAAAAGATTTTCAAAACCTATAAAAAGGTTATAAGAACTATACGCCTAGTGTAAAAGTGTTAAATGGCCATGAATTACTTTTATATTTATGTAGATAAATAAACATTGTGCATTTCTACAATCATGCCTTGCTTTATTAACTCCATTGGTAACATGACCATTTTTTAATCTATCGTTTGGGTTTTTATAGGGACAATGGTGCAATCTGAGTCTTTATATTTCAAATCACTGCACTTACTGCACCAATGTGCTCTATGTACTATAGTGATGGCGATTTTATCCAATCCCACTGTGAATCCGTACTGTCACACACCACTTTGCCACGTAGTGATGGTCCAATTGGTTATGTCCCTTTCTCTGTGGAGATGGATTCGGGTACATTTTAGTTGGAGGAGGGTATTAGGGTAAAAGAGTATAGTCAAAAAATGTCCTTGTTACACACACACACACACACACACACACACACACACACACACACACACACACACAAAATGTCCTTGTTACACACACACACACACACACATATTCCAATAAAAATTTTCTTTTTACTTTTTTTTTTTTTCTAATTACAAAGTTGCACCATATTGGTCCTACAATTAATAAATATTGTGTATATTATATATATTTAAAATAATAATAATAAATTTTTTTCTTTCAAACTTATCAGCCCAAATTGAAGTAATAGAAAAAAATAATAATAAAGGGCTCGATAGTCTCACAACGTCAACAAATTTAATGTGAATATAAATTCATGTCATGTCTTTACTCACATAAGTTGGTTGTCCAACTTTTTTACTTTAAATTATTATTTATTTGACTTGTGTGAGATATTAATGCTTATTTTTTTCCTAGTTAGTGATGCTTATTTTTTCATTTTCTTTTTGGGAAAATAACATTAGACAATTTCAATCACAGTCAATATATTTATATATATATATATATATTTGCAATAAAAAAAAGGAAAGTTGGTACCATTCTTTTAGGCCTACACTAAATTAGAAGTTATATAGGTAAAAATTGCAAATCTGTGTGTCACTTTCTTTGTTGCCCTAAGATCACTTTCTCTCTTTTGTTACTTTGTATTGCACATTGATTCTCTGTTTTGCCTTTTTATTTTTTTCCCCCTTTTTCAGTCTTTCATATCCAAAAGAGCCATTATCTTCCAGTAGATTTGACCGTTAAAGCTCATTCCTTAATCGTCTTCTTCAAGTTTTAAGCCCACCAACCGCGTAGGGTTTCTTTTATTAGTATCATCAGAAGAGCCTTATTCTCTCAGTTTCTCACTGAACCCTAACTAGGGCTTTTGCGTTTTAACGGTCTCATCTGGGTTTCTTCTGATGAACCCGTTTAGGGTTTTTGTTGTTCCAAGACCATGAATTTGCTTACCCTTTAAGAACACTTGTTCAAAAAGCTGTTCTGTGTCTAGAAACTAAGAATTAAAGATGATTGCAGAGAAGCCCAGTTGGGTTAGGCACGAGGGTATGCAGATTTTCTCCATTGATATTCAACCTGGTGGGCTTAGGTTTGCAACTGGTGGAGGTGATCACAAGGTAGTGTACGTTTTTCTCATACTATGAAATTTGGTTTTTGTTGGAATCTTGTTTTATTTAGTCTTCACTTTCTTGCTGAGATAAATGTACGAAAAGAAAAGAAGCCAAAGTTTTGGAGATTCAAATTTTCATTGTTGAAAACCCAATTAAAGAAATTTATTTATACTCAAACGGATTACTGTAGAACTTTTGCAATTGATATAGTTTTCCAGCTCTTTAATCGATGTTGGATTTGTTTGGGTTTCAGTTCTTAATTAGTCAACTCAATTATTCAAATAAATGGATTCTCGAGGTTTCTCGGTTCTAATCTGTTTCTTTTGTCAATTTAAAACACAGTTTGTTTGAGCATGAAATTCCATTGACTATGCTTTGGATAGTAGTTCTCTAGTCCAATGAAGCACATATTGTACAATACAACTTCACGGTATAGAGAATATGTTTCTATAATACAATGTTTTGAATGTAGGTTCGCATTTGGAACATGAAATCTGTTGGGAGAGACTTGGAAACTGATGAATCAACACCAAAACTTCTTGCTACGCTTCGTGATCATTTTGGGTCAGTCAATTGTGTTAGGTGGGCTAAGCATGGCCGATATGTTGCATCAGGGTCTGATGATCAGGTGATTCTGATTCATGAGAGAAAACCGGGTTCAGGAACCACTGAGTTTGGCAGCGGAGAGCCACCAGATGTTGAGAATTGGAAAGTTGCCATGACTTTGAGAGGACATACTGCAGATGTGGTAATGAGAGTGTTTTCCTATTTTTCTACTTGTGCCATCCTAAATTTTAATACTGTACCTTCATGTGTACATAAAACAGAATGTTATATGAGAGACATCAGTTCCATGATCCATTTTAAAACCTCCTTATTTTATTTTCCGACTTCCTGATTGACGCACCATGTACTATCTAACCAGGGAGTTTTTTTTCCATGCTTAAAGTAGGTGGATCTTAATTGGTCTCCTGATGACTCGATATTGGCCAGTGGGAGTTTAGACAACACAGTCCATATCTGGAATATGAGCAATGGCATCTGCACTGCTGTTCTTAGGGGTCACTCTAGTCTAGTTAAAGGAGTTACTTGGGATCCTATTGGTTCCTTCATAGCAAGTCAATCAGATGATAAGACTGTCATTATTTGGCGAACGAGCGACTGGAGCCTTGTTCACAGGACAGATGGGCACTGGGCAAAATCAGTATGTTTGTTTATCGTATCTTAATTTTATTTTTCTTTACCTCACTACAGTCTAATGAGAATGTTCTTTTCAGCTTGGTTCTACCTTCTTTAGGCGGCTCGGATGGTCACCGTGCGGCCATTTTATAACTACCACTCATGGTTTCCAGAAGCCAAGGCATTCTGCACCTGTTCTAGAGAGAGGGGAATGGTCTGCCACTTTTGATTTCTTAGGACACAATGCCCCTGTTATCGTAGTGAAGTTCAATCATTCAATGTTCAGAAGGAATTCTTCCAATGCTCATGAAGGGAAAGCTGCACCTGTTGGGTGGAGTAATGGTGCTTCTAAGACTGGAGGCAAAGAATCTCAGCCGTATAATATTATTGCAATTGGGAGTCAGGATCGCACTATAACTGTATGGACGACTGCCAGTGCTCGTCCTCTCTTTGTGGCCAAGCATTTCTTCACTCAAAGTGTTGTGGATTTATCCTGGTAATTTAGCTAGTCTCTGGTCAGACTATCTTCTAGAAAGAAATAACTGCTATGTTATTGATTTGCATCTTTCTAATTTAATTTGCTCATGACTAAGTTCCTTCTCTTGTTTGTTTCTTTATAAATTTCTTACTCTGTTTTATGGGAACAGGAGTCCTGATGGGTACTCATTATTTGCCTGTTCCTTGGATGGGACAGTGGCTACTTTCCATTTTGAGGTGAACGAACTTGGCCACAGGCTAACTGATGCTGAATTGGATGATTTAAAGAGAAATCGTTATGGTGATGTCAGAGGCAGGCAGGCAAACTTAGCAGAAAGCCCTGCACAGTTGTTGCTTGAAGCAGCTTCGGCTAAGCAAGCCACAAGCAAAAAAATAACTTCTGATGTCCCACAAAGCCAGACACCCTTAAAATCTTGTGTGGATGTGGGGGTTGCAATAAAGGCTTCTGAATCTCAAGTTGATGTTGGAAAGAAGAGTGGAGTAGCTAGTGGTGAGACATTAAATAAAGTGACAACTACCGTCCGGATGTCTAGTCCTGTGAAGCAAAGAGAATATAGGCGCCCTGATGGCAGAAAGAGGATAATTCCAGAAGCGGTAGGAGTGCCTGTTCAGAGGGACATATTGACTAGTGATGCCCAGTATCAAGCTATTGACTTCCCTCTTAAGTCGTCTGATCACGGAAAGAATGATAATGGGGTGGTACTCGCTGATGGTGGCATTAGGGAATGTTCTGTCAGGAGAACAATAGGTGGAAGTTCTGATTTAAAGGAGCGTTCCGGGGTCACTGCTAGGGCTACTATCAGTGAAAGCCTAGTCATCGAGAAGGTTCCGGTCTCTGCGGGTAGAGACGGAAGCATCAGTGTTGAACAGACAGGAATTGTGAAGGCTTCTGGTTCTTCGACCACATGTAATATCCTTTCAATTAGGGTATTTGATAAAAAAGAAGGAGAAGATGCCATACCAATTTGCTTGGAAGCTCGTCCTAGAGAACATGCTGTAAGTGACATTGTCGGGGTGGGAAATACATATATGATGAAAGAAACAGAAATTGCTTGCACAAGAGGAGCTCAAACTTTGTGGTCTGACAGGATCTCCGGGAAAGTCACTGTTTTGGCTGGCAATGCCAACTTCTGGGCTGTTGGGTGTGAAGATGGATGCCTACAGGTTCGTATAAAAATTATTGAACAGTTTCCTTTTACCCTTCAACAGTTCAACTACTGTTAAAATCATTCCTCCAGTAATACACTGTGCGGATCATAATTCACCTTTCGTAATTGCTTCCTGCATTTTTTTTTTTTTAATGTGTTTATTTAATCTAGTTCTTGTATCTGCTCTGTAATAAAAATATGTGTTTCCTTTTAGAAGAGCTTAACTTGTGCAATTGGTTTAGGCGGCATTTCATAGTACTAGTAATTTTTCTTTGTAAGCAGCAAGAATTTTCATTTTGTTGTATTCAACAATAATTATTATATATGTTCAGGTTGAAATTACAATATCCGTTGAGATTATGGAGAGATAAATAGTTAGCAGATATTGCTTCTTCTTGTCTAACTTAATGGTAAATTTAGTTTTAAATATCTTACCATGTATTGAAAAGCAGATATTGAACTTTGTCAAATTGTTTTTCTTGAGAAGGTATACACAAAGTGTGGTAGACGTGCCATGCCGACCATGATGATGGGATCTGCAGCAGTTTTTATAGATTGTGATGAGTCTTGGAAACTGTTGCTTGTCACAAGGAAGGGATCCTTATATGTATGGGATCTATTTGATAGAAAATGTCTCCTTCATGATTCACTGGCTTCACTGATTATTTCGGATCTGAAGTCAGCTGCAAAAGATGCAGGTAACCTAGAAATTTGGAATTTGGATTTTTAGTGCTGAAGTGCATAATGTTCTCACAAATTGTTTTTTTATTTTTTATTATTTTTTATTATTTTTTTATGGTACCCTGACATTGATATTTCTTGATATCTGTTTGGACTTTGTATTAATTTTCGGACAATTGACTTTGCATGCTTTTTTGTCAATCTATTCCAGGCACAATCAAAGTCATATCTGCAAAGTTATCAAAATCTGGTTTTCCTCTTGTTGTTCTGGCCACACGCCATGCCTTTCTTTTTGATATGAGCCTCATGTGTTGGCTGAGGGTTGCAGATGATTGCTTCCCTGCATCAAATTTTTCAAGTTCCTGGAACTTAGGTTCAATTCAGAGTGGTGAGCTGGCTGCCTTGCAGGTGGATGTTCGGAAGTTTTTGGCCAGAAAACCTGGTTGGAGCAGGTGTGTGTATGCACTATGACATTTTGAAAATTTGAAAGAACTGTCCAGTTATACCTTTTAAGTTTTGTTTGGTATGCAAACCAGATATAATTGCACAAATTAACAATTATAAGTTCAAAAACACCCATATGTTAAAACTAAGTTACTAAATTATTTCGAATCAATTTCAGAATGCCTACAAATCTTATATCTTCCTCCAGTATCAAGCAAGGCTTATGCAGTTTCGACACATTCAATCATCATCGTAGCCTTGCTTAATCCCATATGAATGGGGTCGGCCACATGAATTCTCTGTGTCCAATCTTTTCTATTACATGCCATTTCACGTACTATATTTAACTTTTCAAGGTCATTTTTAATAACCTCATCCCATGTTATTTTTGGTCGCCCTCTCCGTTTCTTACCTTTTATTACAACTAGTCTTCCTTGTTTAACTGACGCGTCTCTAGGTCTCCGATGTATGTTTCCAAACCGTCCAACTATCTATGTCTATTCTCTCTAATTTTCTCCTCAATGGGTGCTACACCTAATTTTTCTCACTCTTTCATTAGTGACCTTCTCTCTTTTAGTCACTCCACTCATCTATCTTAACATTCTCATTTTCACCACATGAAGGCGCTGTTCTTCTTTCTTCTTTAGTGCCCAACACTCAGCTCCATACAACATAATTGGTCTAATAACGGTCCTATATAATTTTCCTTTTAGCCTCTGTATTGTTCTTTATCACATGGTATCCCACTAGCTTGTCTCCATTTTTGTCGAACCTGCTCCAATCCTACTAGTTATATTGCCTTTTCTCGCTCCAATATTTTGTATTATTGATCCTAGACAACGAAAGTGGTTGTTTTGCGTAATCTTTTGGTTTTGAATGTTATCATTATATTATTATCAATGTCGAATCTTTATTAAACTTACAGTCCATTTACTCGGTTTTACAATCCTTTTGGTTCTAAAGCATTTCTGCACTTCTTTTAGTTTTGTTGCTAAGTTCTCTTTAGAGATATTCAAGCGAGCGATAGCATTGGCAAACATCATGCACCATGGAATCTCGTTTTGGAAGTTTTTTGTTATTTCATCTAAAATTATTGCAATTAGATACAGGCTTAGCACCGATCCTTGGTGCAATCCTTCATTTATGGAAAACTAGATCATCACATTATCCTTTTCAACTTTCTAATGATTTTTCACAAGGATCACTGCATTGTTACCTGAATTTTTTATTATTCCAGAAAGAAAATAAATTGTCATATTAATAAAAAATCTATTTTTTTTTAAGTTGACACCTCTGCAAATTTCTTGCTGCAAGCCATTTGCTAGATTTTGACTTGTGGTTGTATGCTGCTATACTGCTATAGAGTGACTGATGATGGAGTGCAGACACGTGCTCATTTGGAAGCTCAGTTGGCATCTACACTGGCATTGAAGTCTCCTAATGAATATCGCCAGTGCCTTCTGTCCTATGTACGTTTCCTAGCAAGGTTCGTTTGTTTCTTCACTTTTCATGGTATTTACGAGTGAATTTTTAGGCTTTTCCTTGCTTAACATTCTTGATATTCTATGCAATGTGAAATCAACAGTAATTTTACATACTGATGAATGCATATTCCTGTATTTAGTTGAATTTACTGTTATTCGGTGAAATCTTCAACATCTGGGCGTGTTATGCGTTATTTTGTGTTCTTGAAAATGCAGAGTAATGCCAACCGAACCTCTCTGAGTTGGTTAGACATAATATTTGTATCGAACTTATGCAAGTGAGTCACCTGAGTGATAGCTACAAATTAGGTATTGCATTGAGAATACACAATGTGAAAGACTTTTGCTTTATATATTTAACATCTCTAAAATGTAATACGTTTATGGATGTCTTAATTGTGTATGCTGGTTATACATGAATTTTGAGAAAGAAATGAAAGGTTTGGGAGCATAACCAGCATGCCGTCAATTTGCCTCATATAAACTTGTAGATCATGAATTATTTCAACTGAATATGTGCAGCATGCCGTCAATGTTAGGATTTTCAGGTGACAAAATTAGATTCTGCAAACAAACTTCAATAATAGGAAAATAAATATGGTCCTGATGGAGGGTGGACATTGTATTTTTTCGTTTATAGTTATGAGCATATAATTGCAATTTAATGTGTAATAATTTTCCATGAAATTACACAAACACGTTTCATGTAGAATAAATAGCAGGTGAGTAATAACTTTCTATTCTTTGGATTGCAGAGAAGCAGATGAGTCACGTTTACGAGAAGTTTGTGAGAGCTTTCTTGGACCTCCAACTGGGATGGCTGAAATCACATGTTCTGATCCAAAGAACCCAGCATGGGATCCTTGCGTCCTTGTATGGCTTCTTGTACTCTCCTTTACATGCCATGCATAGTTTTTGGATTTCTCCAAATATTTTAAGAAATCTTTGTGAAGGATTTACATGCCATAACCTACAAAGACCTACAAAAGTCAAGTGGTTCTCCAATTTTGTTTACTTGATCGACATATTTTTCTTATAGGGGATTTCAAATGTCCCTTCAAAATGTGTCTGGGTTTTATTGATGGCTATTTTCCTTTGTTATCATGGAAGCTGTCATTAAGATCCTAAGGGCTGATTCATGTGACCAGGGCATTGTCATATCTAATATATATGTGTGTATTATGTTGAATACACCAAATATGTATGTAGGAAACAATCCTAGTTATTGACATTTCCATAGCTGCATGCAGTTTCCATTTTGTTTTGAGTTCACTAAACCGAATACCCCATGTATGTGCATTACATAGACACTTCAGATGGAGTAAAAGTACCCATGGAACATGACACGGGGTATGCATACATTGCCTCCAGGCTTGTCCCCAAAGAAAGGGAAGAGGACAAGTTTCAATTTTCACCATAGATTTTCCTAGATACCTTCGTCCGTTTCTTTGTTGCATAGATATTTCAAAAGTGAGTGGAACACCCTTAGCAGACATGACAACAGTATTTCACTTTATTTCGTCATTATACACTTTGCAAATTCAGGTTTGTCTGCTTGTCATGAAATTTCAGGATTTGGCAAATATTACATTTGAACACACAATCTATACAAATACTGAATTTCATTGACCTATGTTTCTGGTATGGAAACCTGTGTCAGCATCCAAGTTACATTATCTGGCCTAATAAATGCAAAGATACATCGATCTTTTAAAGTAGCCATTGGTCACACTCTTTGCTTCCTGTGAATTGTCCTCTCATGACAAATTCAAGTGTACATTAATGTGTTTGATCAGAGGTTGGAACTTCCATCTGTTGGGAGGGAATTGATCTGTCCTCCTGCAGCAGAGGTCAATAGTTCAATAGTATGGTTATTTCAATTTACCAGTGAAAACTAAGGCCTTGGCCCACTGAGCTCTGAAATGCATTATCTGTTATACATAACAGAAATTTAGCAATCCATGAAGTTTTTACCGATTCTTCCCTCGTTTTTCAATTTCTTAGTCAAAACACAGGAACAAGGAATAAAATTCTTATGGAACAGAGAGCTTTCTAGAAGAATAATAAAAGGAAAGACCATAGCACATTGAAATCTTAATATATCTATGATTTTTCTTTTTCGAAAGGAAAATAACTAAAAATATATATGATTTTGCTAGTTCAATGCTATCACATGATTGATCTTTATGCAAGTTCCCTTAATAACGGACAACTTGTGCATTGTAGTGATGCTGACCTCCACTAATCATCAGTTAATCAGGGAAAAGTACTCTTAAAACTAGAGTGGGGTCATAATACTCCAACAATGTTATATATAAAGCTTAATCTGGTTAAAAAGCAGTAGCACATTGATAAAGAGTGGCTAGCATGGCATGAAACGACAGGTTGGATCATCTAACCCATCTCATGTTGTCCCAATGTAATTTCCTTCTTTATTCTTGATAAAATGTATAGCTTCCTACAAGACTCCATTTTGAGGGTACTGAACTAATCTTCATAATTACCATAAGAATTAAGAAATCATTTGATGAGCTCTCTCTCTCTCTCTGTGGCATATGCTTGATTATCTATATCTATATATATAAATTTCATATATATATAGGACCCTTCTATCATATTATACATATCAATATATACATTTGTATATGTTCCTATAGTTGATGGGGTGTTCATCTGGACCTCTGCAGGGAATGAAAAAGCACAAACTCCTTAGGGAGGATATTCTTCCAGCAATGGCATCAAATAGAAAAGTACAGCGGTTGCTGAACGAGTTTATGGATCTCTTATCCGAATATGAAATTACTGACACAAATCTAGAACAGAAAAATCTCACACCTCCAGTGACATCATTACCAGCAGCAGTTCAAACGGACTCCACGCCAGTAACAAATCAAATGGACTCCATATTCCCAGTCACAGATCAAACTTCTTCTGTGCCACCTGCAACTGATCAAATGGATTATGCCCTGACAACAACAAATCGAATGGACACTGCTGTACTTGCAACAGGTCAGGGGCAACCAATTAAGCCAACAACAAATCAACTAGATTCTGATCCACCTGCTGCAGATCATGTAAATCCGGCATCAGCAGCAAAAGAAGTGTGTCCCTGAGTTATGCCTCTTATTGGATGAGAGGTGATGTTGGATATAGAGGATATCAGAATGCCAGAGTATGTGGTTGAAAAATACAGTTTTTCTTTGTTCTCCATTTTGCCAGGCTGACCTTCCAGCTTGAGAAAGCTCGTCTTTTCAACTCACATGCTTACAATGAGACGGCTCTCTCTTTGGGTGAATGATATGTTTGTATTTTCTTATAGCGCACACCCATTTGAAGCAGCTCCAGAAAAATCTTCTTCCAGAATCAGCATAAGATTTTGATTTATTTTTGGCATTTATAGTTTGTTGTGATCAACTTGACAGATCTTGTTTCTTGTACAATGTTAAGCTGATTTTATCTCCTGGATAGTGTAAATCAGAGATGATCTTTCTATAGGTCCCATCTTGATATGGGTTGTAATGTTCTCCTCTCTCTTTTAATCTTTTCTTTCATTTCATTTTTTGTTTTCAATTTGTTCATTTACCCTCCTAATCTCAGTGAAATAGTTATTGTTTGGGATGTTTATTTTCTATAGATATTAGTTTTGAATTATAACTTGGTTTAGATGATTTACCTCGTATATATCCTTTTGAATGATCGGCATTTGATTCTATTTGCCTATCTGGAAGCTCTAAATTAAACATAATGCAAATTTTGTGATTCAGTTGATGTGTTTGATTGCTGCCGTCTTCAGAAACTAGTCCCGGAGACGACGCTGTGATTATAAACCGCGGACAGAGTGATAATAGACTTAAATGACAGAAGGCTTCATTTCTAATTGAAAGTGAAGCAGTTTTGCAGGATATTTGGTTCTAATTGAAGTGAAGCAGTTCTGTAGAATACTTTGTTGCTATGTAGTGATGACTTATTGTTGTTTTTCACAAAATTTGTGTTGAAGACTAGAGACTCCGAATATTTTGAGTACATCCCAGCAACACGAAAGCATTATTGCCATTATATCGTATGGTGGTTGGCTTTTGGAAGCTGTCCTTTCATTTTCAGTGTTTTGAGATGAATATGCCTTCGTACTTGAAAGGAAGAAGCTATTTAAAATTCGACATTTAGCCTCTTTTCTTGGTGAGCAACACTAATTAGTGCAGGCAGGCGCGCGCGCACACACCGTAATTTCATGTCACGATCAAAAAACCTTACAGTTGTGTCTAGACTGTCCTTATATAGATCAAAAAAACTTTACAGTTGTGTCTAGACTGCCCTGATATATATATAGACAGTCTAGACATAACTGTAAAATTTATTGATCGTGGCAAGAAGTTACGGTTTTAAAGTAACGAAACATTTTCGTTCACGTGGCAATTTTTTTCCCTGTACCTTGTCTCCATTGAGATTTGACAGCATGAGAAGGGAGTCTTAACACAACTCCATAAAGGCATTAAACCTGGGCAGCTAAATGACTAATCTAGAAAATACTACATTCTCCGGTGGGATGGTGACAGCATGAAAAGGCAGGTTAGACAATTCTTCGAAGGCACCACACTATGGCAGCCAAATGGCTTGATCTAAGAAAAGACTATACATCTTCAGTGTTGCGAAATTAAAAAGAAATCAGATTTTTATTTAGTTTATCTAAAATTAGGGTTATGTCTAAAAATTGCAAAAATTTCACTATGATAATTAAAACTGTACAAATACATAGAATTAAGAATAAATAAATACTCTTGTACTAGGGCTACATAATAAGTACGAAAATTGCCAAAATACCCTGCAAAAATTCGGATCGGGGCAAGCCCTAGAACCCCAACCTTCAGGCGGGGGGCTATGCCCCCTGCGACCTCCAGCCAACTTATAGCAAAGTTGGATCCGCAAAGTTAAGTCTTGGTGTACAGTATCTATCAGGCTCCACACTACTGACTCAAGGGGTTTGCTTTGCATATGATTAACACCAACTTTAATGCGGTCATTTTCTTCCCCCAAATCACTCCATGTTAGGTTAATTTGTTGTTCTTATATTTTGCTGGTGTGACTTTCCTTCCCTACATTTCACCAATTTTCCCCCCATCCACCATCTATATCTTCTTGAAGTTCCATTTCCATGTACGCATGCATTTGAATGAGAAATTATTAAATAGTTCTTAACTATGCGGTCCAATCCAATCAAAATCATCAAACTAGTAAAAGTGGATCCAAAAAAATTAATAAAATTTTATTTAAAAAAAAAAAAAAACTTGAAAATAAAATTTGATTGGACTTGAATCATCAAGTGACATATGATAGGGATCATCTAATAATTTCTCTTTAACAAAACGTTAAATCATGCACTTAGACATTAGTGATGTGCTACACAATTCAAATGCATGCCCCGGTAAAGATGGGATATGATCCAATATCAATGATATGTTATAAATTATAAAGTAATCAACTCTCACTCTCTATCTCTTACCTCTATCAAGTTTCTTAATAGGTCGCATTGGTTACTCCCAGAATTAATTCCTTAACAGGGGGAAGAAATTTCTTATGATGCAAGTAATTACAGAAGTTTTCTTCCCATAGTTTTAAAAGGCTAATATTATTTCCAGTACAATGTAAGTAACACTTTCCCTCTTTGAAAAATTTGTATCAATCTTATGGTAGAATTTGATTTCAAGCTACCTAGCTAGTAACAAGACCACACATATATATTTCAGTTGGTGCCATTTGGTCAAATTCTCCAACTTTGAGCTATGTTTGGCTTAGAGTTAAGGACGATTCTTGTCTACTCACGAGTAAGTGTGATCTCTACTGACAGCTGATGTGATCCAATCGCCACACATTGCTTGTAATCACAAAATCGAGAAAGTAATAAAAAAGAAAAATAGTTTTTCTGAGAATTAATTCAATCACCCTCTATGTCAAATTGTCCTACTTAATTGGATCTCTTGTTCTTCCTAAACTCATACTATATGTTCATGTGAGATAGTTGCTCTCTCGCGCTCGTTCTTACTCAGTGTGACTTAAATTTTGTCACTTTTACACTCCTATTCTCAAATTCGCACTCGTTTCCGCTTTGACTTAGCACACACCTTACTTGTTATCACATAAACTTGGGGTTCTTCAAGGGGCCCACAGGACAGCCCTATGGAAAGTAGACCAATCACCAGTCTGGGTACCAAAATACTAAGACAAATATTTTGGAGGGCTTTTAGGTAGGGTAGATAAATTGATAAACTTGTTGAATAATTGTAGTGCTTTTGGTGGCCATTTAGGGCAAGTGTCACTCACCAAATTCCAACAGGAACTGCTCACCTAACCTCAATATATCTTGTTCAACAATGAGTTCACAATTTTCCATGAACAATGAACAAATCTTTTTCATCAAACTTTAAGCTTGATGATTGACCAATGTCACCAAAAGGGGAAGAACATTTGTTTGATAATCTTATCATAAATCTTTTCATGAAAGTTTGAAGGTTGTGAAAGTCAAATTAACGGTTGTTGGACAGTTGTGAAAGTTGCAATTGTGACTGGAACGATTCTTAATTGCCAATAATAATGAGCAAGTTTAACATGAGAATAGTTTAATAATAATAATAATAATAATTATTATTTTTCTCTCTTCTAATAAACATACATAAAAATAATTTAAAAAATAATTTTTGATATAAAATTTTGATTTATTTGACCCTTTCTAGATTAATTTACATAACACTCTTGTCTTGGTATGCATACATGCACGATGAAACCTAAAAAAATGAACATTGATTGGAGGGACGTTGTATCACTTTCATTGTAGATTTTCATAATAATAACAAAAAACAATGATAATTAATTCGGCCTTGCTTGCTACAAAATTCTCCAACCCACATGCTTGTTCACCCACAAGATTAACAAAATCCACAAGCATATATGTTGAGTTCTTTATTTTTTCTTTACATTTTATGGTAAAGATTTAACTCACACCGACAACAACATCAAACCAAATGTGAGATGAACAATTAATGAAGATGTACATGTATACTCCAATTTATGTATGTGTGTGTATATATATGTATAATATTTAATTAAAATATGACATTGAAGACAGATTATCAATAGATCAACGATTACAATACTTTTTAGGGCAATGAGGGCAATGAAGGATTTGGGCTTTGAAAGGTTTGAGATGATATTCTAAATTAATTAATTAAAATTGCATACTTTTTAGGGCAAGGCTTTGAAAGGTTTGTCATGCCCAATTTTAGGGTAAGGGCTAAAATAATGTTACAACGTATTAGGACAAATTTTAATAACAAGAAGTTAGTCTTGTTATCCAATATAATGGGGTATATAATGTTCTTGCTAATTAATACATGTTGGATATCTTGGAAATAAAACTCGAAATATCATATGCCTGTAAGCTTGTTTGTCCAAACTAATTAATGAAAGTTGGGTTTACAACCATGGGCACATCCTAAGAAATAGGTGTCATGACAAGGCATCAATGACACAATAATAGAACTTCCGCCTCAAGTGATCATTTGATTTGTACTGAACTCGTGAATTTGACAATGCTCGGAATTATTATTTTGTTTGTGTATTGGGAAAAATTGTGTAAGGATCCACTCTATCACATAGTATGATATTGTTCACTTTGGATCTGAGCCCGAACAATTTTACTCTTCGACTTTATCCCAAAAGGCCTCATACCAATTGGAGTGACACACCTACATATAAGCACTTTACCTTTTCCTTACTTAGACGATGTGAGATTGTGCACCGATAACTCGCCCAGTGTGGTAGCCTGCCAGTATCTCGCACCCGCCCACAAAGTCGTGACAGGTTGAGATTAAAATTAAAATATTTTGCTTTGTTTTTGTCACTTTCTCTCTCTTTTTTATTTTATTCTATAAAAAATTTGAATAGACCATATTTAATAATTTAAATAATTAAAATTGGGTGATTTAATTTTTTTTAATTTTTTTTTTCTGGGCCGAAATACCTAAAATGCCCTTAAGAATATTTTGGGAGTTTTTATAGAAAAAAATTGGTTATTTTTTTTATTTTTATTTATTTTATTTATTTTTTTCCGCTAATTGGTCAAAATTTTGACCATGGGCAATTTGTTACAAATTTTTTAAGTAAAGGGATTTATATGCCCCTTTTTAAAAGCAAGGTTGTTTCTTGCACATTCTGGACATGGTAGGGATTTTATTTTTTTGGCACTTTACTCTGTAGTTACTTCCCTTCTATTTTTATATGTGTAACTATCCTGTTGTCAGTTTCACTAAGCAGTTAGAGATGGTTAACGCTGATATATATGACAAGGTTTTTTTTTAACTTCCAATGACAAATATGTTCTTTAAATTGATGTGAACAAACTTTTGTTCATGGCTTCTTGTGTGAAAAGACAATTACACTCCAACTTACCATATTTCCATCCATCTAATTTTCAGCAGTTAGGGGAATGATTGTCTTTTTGTACAAGTATTGAACAAAATTGTTTTCATAACTATTTGAAGGGCATATTTGTTATGTGAAGTAAAAAAAAAAAATTGTCAAATTAGCATTGACCATCTTTGGCCTTTAATGAAACTGATAACAGGGGTCAATTTGTTACACACATGTAACTAGGAGGGAGGTAGTTGTAATTATTTAGAACACCAGGGAGGTAAGTGTAATAAATCCTAACTAGAGGGGAACTAAGTGTAATTTACTCAAAAAATAGTTTTGAACTTCATACATTTCCCACTTCATTTTTGCTTCAGATGCTTAGCCTCCCCTTTTCATTTACCTCTCTTGAGATTTGTCAATATTTCATAGAAACCCTTTCTACATTTCATAATTTTTTTTTTTTTTTAGTTAATACTCACACACACATGCCTTTATTGAGGTTCAAACTTCTGACCTCTCTTTGGGAAGTAAGAGTCTGGTACCAATAGGCCATTGATTGACCTATTAGTCTCTCTACATTTCATAATCCTTCCTACCTCCTCTGAGGTTATGGTTTATGTAACAGTTTTTTTCCCTATCGTTAGGCACATGACAGAGACAAACAGAATATGTTAATGTTATAAAATTGATAGAATGTCACTGTTGCTCTTTTTATGTCTGAAATGGCAGTAAACATTTTATGAGTAAAATAGTTATTTGAGGTAAGAAATTAAAAAAGTTACATTTATTGAAGGTAACAAACATGCATCCATAAGTACTCTCTCTCTCTCTACCGACTATAATACAGCATAGATCACCCCTGCAATTGTATCCTACCGCCACACCTGTACCGATTGAAACTCTAATTCCATCCTAGCAAGTAGAGTAGCAATTGGGTGTAAAGACGTAGACTACAATTAATCTTCATTTTGTGAAGTCCATCTCCCAGAATTTAATTATGATATGACTTTGAACAACCACAACAATTTTGAGTGCTCGAGGCATAGTGGATGCCTGCACTATCTAAATTAAGTTCATCCCATTCAACCATGTATCCAGCAAGAGTCTTTTAGATTAGGTTAACAGTAGATAGACTCCTAACTGGATTTTAAATACAAAGCCCTCCTATACTAAAATTCACAGGTCAAACAAAATCCAAATGCATTAAAGAAAAGAAAGCAATTAATCAAAGAAACTATGCATATAATATTATAATGTTAGCATCACAAACCCACCCACATGTATTACACGTATACCGTAGCCGACCTCACCATATATAGAATTTAAAAATTATCCGCTATTTTTGGAATACCGACTATATAATATTCCAATTAATAAACTGCTATTATTATCTATTATTTTTGGACTTTGCCCTTATTAATATACAGAAAGCAACTTTTTTTGTATGAATGGGATAAAGTCCGATTATAACTCTTAAAAAAATTAATCTTACTCGAGGATTCAATCTTAATTTTTCACTATGGTAAAGATGGAATTAAATAAAGGGTGATGAGTAAGTTACAATTGAATCAAGTGTGGGACTAGAAATGTAGATTGGTCATTGCATGTCTGAGACGTCCCAGTGTAGTAGTAGCTCATGCATGTGCATGAATATTAATTAGTGCGTTTAGCACTGTAATTAAATAAAAAAAGTTGGGCAGCATTATGAGGAATATCTGCAGATGTGGTACTTGGTAGGTTAGACCTATTTAACCAAAGTCTTTGACACATGTGAACAGTGTAGGTCACTTCAGGAAGAGTGGGACCATTTATGCTGTCTACTATGCAGATAGAAATTTTAATATTAAACCAAACCACACTCTCACCAATTATGTGTGTGTTTTTTTTTTTGGTTGAATATTCTCACCAAGTATTGACCATGCGTGTACTCCATTATTTATTTTGCGTATATATACCAAGCCCTATCTCTCTGGGCTTTGCTTCAAAACACACACTCTCTCTCTCTCTCTCTCTCTCCATTGTCATTCTTTTCAGCAATGGAGTTGGACAGTGTTATCAATTTTCTTGAGAACAGAACCATTTTAGTCACTGGTGGCACTGGCTTTCTAGCAAAGAGTACTCTCTCTCTCTCTCTCTCTCTCTCTCGATCTGTATATATATATATATTGATGATTTAATGATAACTTGACTTGTTAATT
>JAOTQH010000007.1:4391578-4414336 GCA_025631255.1 Cornus kousa | reverse complement strand
TGATGGGATGGAGTCCTCCATTGGGGTGCTGAAATTTTCTATTATTTGTACTCTTTTTTGTTGGGGTTGGGGGAGAGATTATTCTTCTCTTGAGGATATTGTGGAACTCTTAGGCTCTTTGAGTCCATAGGTTCCGTTTTGTTTTTGTATAGCTTGGGACGCGTTCCCCTTTTGAACGCTTTCTAATACATTTTACTTATCAAAAAATAATAATAATAATAATAATAATATATTATATTAATTATTTTTTGACATATCTAATTTTTTGAGATTATACGTATCGCCATATCCGAATCGAGTCATACCCATGTATATATCAGTAATTCCAAGTCATTAAGTAAAATAATTTTTACATGGCAGATAATTAAAGCCACGGTCACAAGCTAACCCCTATCTGTTGTGCACATATCGTGAAAGAACAAGGCTGCCAATTCCATTTAACTGTCATAAATAAGCAATATTAACTGAATACAACTAGCCTCTAATAATTTACTGAGATGTTTCAAACCCAAATGATTGTTAAAATTTTGGAAAAATAAACTTCAGATTGATCGATCAGTTCATTGTTCATTGTTGCCAACAAGGAAAATTGTTTGGAGCACGAAAGTTGAAGGGGGGTTCGGCTTTCGGCCTCATAATGAAGCTCTTATAACAATCATTTGGAAACGAGTGCTGCTCCCTCAGTTAAATTCAAGTCAGATCTAGTAAAACCATGATGATCATGACTCTGATTTGGCTCATCATATGAAAATATTACCTTCTGGCTTCTACCCCATTTATCCCTTTCGCACCTATTAACTATTTAAGTTAGCAACTGCATTAAAAGTCAGCCAAGTTCTAGAATATGAATTAAATAGACATCCACCTATTAAGAAAATTAGGTGCTGTTTGATAAAACCTGAAAATTAAATACTGAACAATATAAGAGCTGATTTTTTTGTACTGAATTTGTAAGTTGTAATTGTAACTTGAAAACCTCTTTTAAAACTTTTAAGTGTTCACTATTCAGTGATAAGTGACGTCCTTGTCACTTAAATTTTCACTCGTTTTAATTGGAACTTACTTTTTTAAAATGATATCATAATTATGATATCAAACGCACTAATTTATTCAGAGTTTAGTTATCAAACAAAGTCACGAGAAAGCTCGCAGGAGGATAAAAGTGGATAACAGTATCGCAGTACTTGACATAGAGAGCTCGAACATAAATCAAAAATGAAAAACTATTCAACAACTCTTTCGACACGAATATATGAAAATGAGAAGGCAAGCAAAGGTAAAATAAGTTTTTGATGATTTACATTAAGGAATATCACAAGCACTTGATACAAACTACAGAGATGCATATTGCTTCTCTAACTTAATACATTTCAGCACTTTAAGGATACAAGAAACAAGATAAACGCGTTGCACAGCTCATCTGTAGATAATATTAAACCCTGTGCTTAATGTTATAGCAGTTACAAATAAAAAACGCTGACCAAGGGTTGCTAGAAGTCTATAACAGCTTACCATTAGCGCTCCAAATTCTAGCATGCCCATCATAAGAACCTGTTGCAAGTAGAGTTCCTTCCCCCTGCGCATAGCAGGCAACAATAATTAACGATTCTGAAAAGAAAAATATCAAACAGAAACCAGAGGAAGTTAGGAACCATCAACTTCATCGCCATCTTATCATCATCAGCGCCACCAAACATACGCCAATATCACTGTACCAGATCATAACCACTAATTCTGCTGCCACCACCACCAACCTTCCTTTACTAATACCAACAATCCAGCACCACCATTCCTGATCCACATTCACCAGACCCACAAAATTGTCATCCCCATTATAACTCCAGCAGAGTCCAATTAGGTTTGGAACAACCCCCATATGGCAAACTTGGTATATTTGGTTGATTTCTGAAGGAAACATAAATCTGTTCTGATTTAGCAATTAAAATGACCAACAAAGGAGGTTCAATTCAGCCAAATCACCTAATCTAACATGGGAACATAAGAACTCCAACTGTATAGGGGGCAAGTGTTTCTATCCATAGAGAGAACTGGGAATCACACTCCTAGTCAATGTAGGAGAACTCATGCATTAGCAAGAAAAATACATCCCACTCTTCTTTTCTTTGAAATCCATCCCTTCACACCCACCCAAAGTTCGGCCCTCCCCTCTATCCCCTCACTTTTAATGGGCTTCAGATGGCCTTGGAATTGAGCCCTACTGAATTTAAATTTGCAGCATTTGTTATTATCCCATTAGGCTTAATTACAGGGGTTTGTATAAATAATAAATAAAGTCATATTGCATATATCATCATCATCATCATCATCCTTGCCTTAATCCCATATGAATATCCATGTAAGATATTACATATAATATAATTGTATAATATGTTATAATTAATTTTTAATTAGTAATAATCTTTTTACAAAAAAAAACAAATCAATCGAAACCAACCCAGTTCTGGTTTGAAAATGAGTGAACTACCATGTCAGACACATGACACTGGGATATGGGTATGGGATATGTTTCTCATATTTTAGGTTGGACATGCACCTAATAAGTAAATCCAATAGTTGAAATTTATTAAATGATTGTATATTAGAATATCTTATTATGCTCCTTTGTTTACATTATTACTTCAAAAGTAGTAAAGAACGCTCTATGTGAGAGAAAAACATTATTTAACTCTAGAAGAATATTAAATAAAATGAATATGTAGCATGTCCCCATGTCCTTGTATTTGGGTATGCGCAGCCAATTTGAAACTTAGATACAAACCTAAAACCAAAGCACATTGCTGAGTCTATGTAAAATAGACACGCTTAAACTTACCCCCATTAGATTCCAACTGAACACTCGATGGCTAAAAGTTTCAACCTCAAAGTTGGAAGTCTGTCAGGAAGCACGATGAATACCACTGGAACACAAGGCCTGCGGGAACCGCAAGATTTGTTGTTCTGTAGTTTAGAAAGTCCTTTTCGTCTTACTTAACCAGTTATATTTCCTACAGCTGCTTTGGCAGCGCAAGAGGAGAGGGACGAATTAATAGGGTTTCACTTTTTCAATATAGACACACAAATACAAACTACTAAACATCAAATTTGACAGAATCAAGAAATTTGACACCAGATTCAGTAGAAGAATAACATGAAGAGACATCAAGAAATGGCATGAATGCAAGCCAGAATATAGTAACAGCACTCACATTCCAATCAAGTGTTGTGACATCTTTGCTTTTCTCGTTTGTTTTACCCTTAACATGTTTCAGCACCGCCACATTTAAAGGACCATTTTGCAAACTAGATCTACTGGTGCCATCCAGAATCGTCCAAATCCGAGCTGTTGAATCTCCAGATCTAGATATGAGCAACAGGAACAAATTTCAGGTTAAAGGACTAAAAAGAGACCTCTACAGGCTAGCCGGCAGTATGATATAAACATGCCATAGCAAACAGCTATTAAATTACAGGAGAATGACATCATATATACTTGCATATGGCATCAGAAAAACATGCATAATGTGATAATTCATTCTTCGCCTAGCCAACGAAAAAAATTGATTTGCCAGGCTAAAGTCATCACCATTTTTCTACATTAATATTCAAAAAAATGGAAGAAATATAAGAACATAGAAATCATTAAAATTATGCGTACATAAACTATTATTAAACATAAAAATGCTTAGACAAAATATAAAAATCAATATATGGACGTGGGGCCGTATTGGGCGTAATGTAAAGGAATCAGTTATCATGGTAGTGAAATCTTCTAGGCCCTGCAGGCCATCAGATGCGCTGACACGGACGAGTCCATAGGGACACGGAAGAGACTCTGTCGATTCCTTAGGGACTTGGCTGAGACTCATGCGATTTCGATTTTCACTAATACCTCAGTGAATATCGGACTTGGTCTCAGATGAGTCCCTTCCTCAAACCATAGCTTCCTAGACTTTTCCAACCCTTTTCCATCCAGCTAATCTCTTCTATTATGACAAACGCAATGAACCCAAGATAAAACCAAGAATCACGACAGAAAAGTAGACACGCCAAACAAAGGACACGGGGATTTATACAGAGTTCGGCAACAGCCCACGGTTGGGATCCGGCGAAAGTTTTCACTATGTGTAAAATCGGAAATTACAAGTTTCAGCCCCCCACTCTGTTTCTATACGAATTTCAGAATCTCACTCTTACACAACTCCAAACCCTAAGCGCCCTTATATATCGGGCTGCAAGTGACTAATTAGGGTCCACGGCCCATACGCAAAAAAGGGTCAAAAATTTTCCTCGGCGCCGGGTCGTAAGTGGGTCGCGACACAACCCGACACCAAATTCGGGCCACAACATCACATCTTCCATATTAACAATCCTCCCAGCTTGCTTTCCTCCCTCCTAATGCTCTCAACCCTATTTAGAACTTCAGATATCTCTTTTCTATCCAAAAGTTAAGATCATTCATTATATTAATATTCTTTAACCACAAATTTAGAAATTTTTGTTGTTCATATTCTCAAGTCTTGCTTAAACATTTCCCCTTGTGAGCAAAGAATAACTCGAAGATCCTGAAAAACCTACAACCTCTTATCAACCCTTAAAACACTCTCCAAACCCTTCTTCCTATGTCAACAATCTGAAATCTGAAAGACTCAAAGACCCCATCCTCCTTAGGCCTCCAAAATCCAACAAAAATGGCTTACGCTTTATGACCTTCAGATCTTAGGCTACCAAGGCTAAGGTAAATATAAGAATCTCCATTCTCAATCTGCAGAGTCCACTAATTTGTCAAGACTCAAATTTTCACCAATGTGTACCTATACCCGCTTGAAGGAAGAACCATCAAATTACAGAACTCAATAAATAGGATAACTCCTCAGAAACTGCGGTCAAATAAAACCCATCCCAGTGGATCTTCTATCCAGATCATTTAGGCCCTGAACAATTCAGACAAAAAAGGGTTGTTTTTTAAATAAAAAAAAAGTATTCATTGATGCTGCCCAAAAGGGGGACGCGGCCCAGAACACCGCAAGAGTTCTCTCACACCTATTTTAGACAAAACCCATTCTGACACCTTTGCACTTTGTTGAAATATTTGTATTATTATTTTTTTTATTTTTTTATTTTTTTTATTAGCTGTTTTCAGCCTTTTATTAGGTGTTTTATGCTAGATCCCTATTATCATGGGATCATGTAGATTAGATCCCCGTAACCATGGGATCACATAGATTTTGGCATATTTCCTGTTTTTCTTTAATTTGGTTTCCTTTCTTTGTACCCTATTCTTGTATATAAATATATCTCTTGGCTCTCAGTTTGAGTAAGTCAAAACCCAAAGCTTCTTCTTGTTGGTATCAGAGCATAGAACAAAAACCTTCACCTCCCCAACGCCGCCGCCGCCACCTCCTCTCTCCCTCTCTCCATTTTCCCTCACCTCCGGTGCACCTCCATCTCCTCCCAACCCTTGCGCCAAACCCCTCGGGTAACCCTCTTTTTTGACTCTCTTTTTAGGAGAATTCCCTTAGTTTTTTTATGACCTAAGGGTCCTTCTGGGGTTTTTCTTTTCTTTGTGGACTGACGGTGTTTTTCAGCAGCATATTAGGAGGAAAGCGACAATTTTTCCAGCCTTGTTTTTTTTTTCCTCCTGCTTTTATGTGTGGACCAGCCTTATTTTGGTACCATGACTGATTCTAGTAGCCAAAAGGACACTTTATCCTCGGTCCAGCATACTTTATCTTCCGCACATCAGACTCCGACACATCGGGTTGCTAGTGTGCTCTTGTATGGGCGCAACTTCGTATCTTGGTCCTGTTCTCTTCAACTCTATATTGGAAGGAAAGGGAAAACCGGTTGGCTTTTGGGTCTAATCAAGGAACCGGAAAAGACGGATACTAAATATATTGCATGGGACATGGACAGGTGCACCATTCTGGGTTGGATCTTCAACTCAATGGAGAAGCGTATCTATAACACGTTCATGTTTCACACTTTCGTTTTTCGTCTGTGGCAAGCCCTTAACAAGATGTATGCCCATTCCCGTAATGACGCTTGTATTTTTGAACTCTATCAAGAGATTGCTCATGCATCTCAGGAGACACTCAAGCTGTCAATATCAAAGTATTTTGGGTACCTCCAGTCTGTGTGGGAAGAATTAGCACAGTATGAACCTCTCTCCGATTTCTCTGAAGAAGCTGCAACTCTTTTGGTCAAGAGACTGGACCGCCAGCATCCCTACCATTTTTTTTATGGGTTTACAATCTAAGTATGATGCTCTTAGAACTCAAATCATAAACACCTCTCTTATGCCTGATTTATATGATGCCTTTGCTACTGTTGACCATGAGGAGCATAGACGTCAGATCTCTCAGCCAGTAATTTTACCAGAGACTCCAGTTGATCAGATGGCACTTACTGTTAATTCTAGACTTTCAAAGAGAAAGGTCTTTGTCAACATTGTGTTGCCACGGGTCATGTAAAGGATCGTTGCTTTAAGCTTCATCCCGAGCTAAAGCAGAAATTCTCTCGCAATCATCCTTCTAGCCGCACTGCCGCAGTAGCCGATACTATTGGTGGGTATACTACTCCACAGATTGTTGTCCCTCCTACTTCAACTCCTCCCAGACCATCTTTTCAGGACTTCAATCAGTTACAGTCCCAGATTGGTCAGCTTCATGAGCAGTTTGGAGCTTTATCTACCAGGGTCGGCTCTTCTATTCCCACGGCTACTATAGCTACAAGTACGCCTTCTGCTTTTCATGTTAAAGCAGGAAAACCAACTTGGGTTCAAGATTCTGGAGCCAATGATCACATGACTGGTGAGTTGTCATTATTTACTACTCCCGTTACCCCTATTAAAAAGGCTGTTAGTCTAGTCGATGGGTCAACCACCATTATTCGTAGTAAAGGAGATGTTCATCTATCTCTTGATATTATTTTGCCATATGTTCTTCATGTTCCTAAATTTACATTTAATCTTCTATCTGTTAGCAAACTTACCAAATCACTAAATTGTGCAGTGATTTTCTTTCCTTATTATTGTGTTTTACAAAACCTGTGTTCGAAGAGGATTTTTGGCAGAGAATATGAGCACGATGGCTTCTACTACTTTAGGGATCCTCCACCGACACCTCCTCCACTTGCTTCAAGCCTCTGTTCTTCCAATTTCTAGATCTTATGATTTTCTTTTCAGACTTTAAATTTATGGCTTGCTCGCCTTGGGCATGTAAACTTTCAGTATTTATGTCTGTTTTCCCCTTCATTGATAACAACTTGTAAGGATAATAAGTTTCAATGTGAGATTTGTAAGCATATATCAGATTTAATCAAAAATAAGTTTCAATGTGAGATTTGTGAGCTTTCTAAACATACTAGAACTAGTTATATTTCTCATATGCATAATGCACCTAGTATGTTTGATCTCATACATTATGATGCGTGGACTGTGGGGTCCTACTCTTGTTACTGCTTTTTCGGAGCATCGTTATTATGTCACATTCATTGATGATTATTCCCGCTACACATGGGTAGATTTACTTAAAAAGAAATTTGAAGTTTTTCCCTTGTTCACTCAATTCCTCAAAATGATCAAACCTCAATATAAAATTATTGTTAAGAAAATTAGGTCTGACAATGGTCGTGAATATGTTTCCAATGAGTTTCGATCTCAACTTAACCAACAGGATATTCTTTATCAACTTACTTGTTCATATACCCCTAAACAGAATAGTGTGGCAGAGCATAAAAACTGTCAACTAATGTCAGTTGTTCAATGTCTTTTAAGTGGTATGAATGTGCCAAAGTCATACTGGCACATGGCGGTTCTTACTGATACTTTTCTCATTAATCGTACCCCTAATAGAGTATTAAACGGTAAAGCCCCCTTACAAGTGCTTCAGCCTAATATTACTTTTTCCACCATGCTTTGGGTGTTTGGATATACATGTTTTGTTCACAAAATAGTAGCCCTTCTTGTACTAAACTTGATGACAAGGCCATTAAATGTATCTTTTTAGGACACCTTTCAATGTCAAAAGGTTACCGGTGTTATGAACTTGTACACAAACACGTGTACAGGAGATTCTCTGGCTTCGATCTTTCTTGGAGGAACTAGGGCTAAATGAAAAACAGTCCTTAGACTTGTTTTGTGATAATAAGTCAGCCATCATGCTTGCTTCAGATTCTGTTCTTCATGAGAGGACTAAACATATAGAGGTGGACATTCATTTTATCAGAGAGAAGGTTCGTTCGGGGATTATCAAGCCGTCCTTTGTTCGGTCCTCTAATCAGTCGGCAGATGTGTTCACCAAATCCGTTGGTCCATCTTTTTCATTCCTCGATTACCAAGTTGGGCTTGATTGATATCTTCACTCCAGCTTGAGGGATAGTGTTGAAATATCTGTATTATTTTTATTTTTATTTTTATTAGCTGTTTCCAGCTTTTTATTAGGTGTTTTATGTAAGATCTCAATTATCACGGGATCACGTAGATAAGATCCCCATAATTATGGGATCACGTAGATAAGATCCCCATAATCATGGGATCACATAGATTTTGGCATATTTCCTATTTTTCTTTGATTTGGTTTCCTTTCTTTGTACCCTATTCTTGTATATAAATATAGCTTTTGGCTCTCGGTTTGAGAGCGCCAACCAAAACTTCTTCTTTTCTCCCAAAAGCGGATCCTCCTCCCATACCCATATTGTTTTTAGATTTTGAAAGTTCTATATGTCCATGAGGTATGTTAATTGTTGATGATATCGTTTATTTGATGAAACTAAAGAAGAGGCAAGTGCTAAATTAGAGGTTTGGGGAGAAGCACCAAACTAAAAAGATTTAAGTAGAGTAGGAATAAAAATGAATATATGGAATGTAATTTTAGTAAATTTAGAAATACAAATAGGGATACAATGAAAATTGGGGACCAAAAGATACCAAAAAATGAACATTTCCGCTATTTAGGCTCAATTATTCACAATGAAGGAAAATTTGAAGATGGTGTTTTATAAGTAAAGATGATGTTGATCGTTCAATCAAGACAGGATTGGTAAAATGGAGGAGTGTATCTAGTATATTCAATGAAATATATTTTGCTTAATATTGAAATGTATTTTGCTTTAGATTGAAACGCAAGTGTTATAAAGCAACAATTAGACCAGCCAAACTTTATGGACAGAATGGTGAGCAGTAAAGAAACATATGCGTATTGCAGAAATGCAAATGTTGAGATGAATGCGTGACAAGACTAGAATTGATAGAATTAGAAATGAAGACATCTGTCAGATGGTTGAACTAGCACACATTGGAGAAATGTCTATATATATGTATAGAGAGAAAGAGATTATATGGTTTGAGCATGTGCAGAGAAGAACGCTAAGTGCATCAGTTACAATGAGTTTTGTGGTCCACATTGAAGGTAACATGGCTAATGCTATGGGAAGCAGAGCCCAGAATTAACATGATAAAATTAGTAAGGAAAGATTTGGTAACGTGTTCTCGGCCTGAATCCGGAACCAGAGGTAGTGGTTGTTGTAATATGGCTACAATAAGATTCATGTAACCGACCCAAAGTAGGTGGGAAAAGGCTTTGTTGAGTTAAGTTTCAAGTTCCATCCGTCAGAGACCACATATCAGTGCATAAATCAGCGCTCATGTCTGTGTTTCATTACACAGTATCCGAATTTTCATTCTGAGAACAACACAGAAGAATTCTGAGAACATCACAGCAGATTTTTATTTTATTTTATTTTATTGGTGGGGTGGGGGTGTTACAAAATGTAACTACTTTATTAAGATTGCAAAGTATAGTTGAGTTGGCATAAGGTCTTTGGGTATGTGCTAGAAATCCTGTGTTCAACTCCTGGAGGCGTCAAGCCTTTTCCCTGGGATTCACCAATACCAAGATTTGGGGATGATTGCGGCTATCCAAAGGGAGTAGTCCAAGCCCCAAAAGGGGTGGGGAAACCCTTAGTTACCCAAAAAAAAAAAAAAAACTGTTCAGAGTTTAAAATTTTAAGGCAGGAAAGTAAACTATTAAACCAGGAACTGCAAAGCCAAAACTGACCTTAACTGAACCACATTTCTAGTATATGGTAGAAATTAGATTTGACTTTACAGGGCGTTACTTAGAACGGTGTTTACTAGAAGCAAGGGATGTCAAAATTGGTCATTCATAACTAATGAAAAGAAGATGGCGAACAAGCAGAAGTTATTAGTGTGTATCGCAGATTATCAGACACATCTATATTTTACAGGATAAGTAAAATGAACAACTGAATGGATTTCAAGTCACATTTAAGTAACAAAACCACACAGAACCCATACATATTAATATATAGCAGTGAATGAAAAAACAATATGCACATTTCATTAGTAGGAAAAATTTAAGTTAGATATTTTACAAGCAAAAGAGGATACCTGGAATACTTTGATTAGTTTCAGCTCACCTCTGCGCTTGATCTCAAAACCTTTAAGCTCTGCAAGTGTTCCATCATCGTTAAAAACAGCATATCGCTTCTTAATTAGAATACCTTCTTCCTTAGAAGCTGGAAGAATCATTGCCTACATACCATAAATAATGCCCAAACAATCAATGTGAACATCATGACAAAGGAAACAAAAAGCAAAATATTCAGTAAATAAATGTGAACATTTTTTAGGGTTCATCCATTTCACCTTATATGGTCCATCCACTTCAAATTCAATTGAGCATTCACTGTGAGTCGTATATATTTTTTTGATGGGATCTTTGAGCGTCTGTTTAAAATATTAGTTAGAAACAGTGCTTTCCGCAAAATGTAAATGTACAAGTAAAGCAGCAAGAGCATTTCTGACAATACATCAGAAAGTGAGAAAATAAAAATAAAAAATAAAAAAACAGAGAAAAGAAAGGAAAAAAATCCATCTAACCTGGTATTGATCATTTGTATTGTTCCTTGCCACATCAACATTAAGCATAACACAAGGATATGAAATTGTCAGCTTCTTCTTTAAATCCCTGAAATATGTGATCCATAAAATGTCAGTGTCATGATCAATACCGTGCAAAATCAGGTGAAAACTATTTTTCCTTTATGAACCAAAGTGATTAGTTGAGCAATGCATCAGAAACATACTAATATTACTGTGCATAAATAACACAAATGCCCATAGATACAATAAGGATATGTCATTCATAGGATACAGAAATAATCATGTGAATCTTGAAGAGCAAAAGCATACTTTGTTTTAAAGGTGAAGTTCTCTGGGAATGATCCAGGTAATGCACACCAGATACCATCTGTATCTAATTCAAGAGGTTTTCCAATTTTTTCTACCAGTAAGCGCGCATTCTGAATAATTTTTGCACCGGTATACGTGACAACTCCAGCCATTTCCATTGAGTACCATCTTGCACCCCTGGACCATATAAAAGCATAAAGTGGAAGATAACAAGAGCGTAAAGGGCCTAACAGTAAAATTCAAAACCATAAACATGTTCTTAATCACAAAAAATATTGAAATCACATAAACTCACTTGCGCATGACATATCCATAGAAAGAGTTCAGAATACACTTATGAGCCAGTTGTAATGAATCATAAAGAACTACCATATCCTGCAAAAATTAATCAACAAAGCTAGAGACTATCAGTTACATAACAAGCTACTAAAATTGTAAATGATCAGGGGGCAAGAAAAAAAACAAAGTATTTATAGTAATCATACTTGTGCTTCTTGGATCTTGATAGAATTTCCACTAGCCTTTGCTTCTGACAACTTCCCCTTCCAAACCTTATTAAGTCCTTTGTACTCATACCTTCGATCTCGAAAGCTTAAACCAGAACGGAAGAAAGTACCATTTGAAATAAGACAACCAAATCCGTCAAAACCTTTTCTCAGGTAATCAGTAACAAAAACCTACAGGCTTCCTATCTAGGTAACAAGAAACCTGAAAAAATAGATAAATTTGTTTGCTCATACAAGGATGATGATGATATAACAAAATCTCTACTGCTCACCTCCGGACAGTGTCCACATAAAATGGATTTTCCCGCATGCAGATCCCTGCTTCTCGAAGCTCGGTAACTGGCTTATTCAATACCCGTTTATATGCCTATGGAAAAACAATAAACATAGAATGCAAGGTGTTACTTTGCAAACAATTATATTAGAGATGGCAATGAAATACCTTTTGGCAGTATTTCTTTAGACGCTCTTTGAGCTTCAATTGTTGCTCCACTTTAGGCAGGTCAAGAAAAGATTTTGACAACTGGCCATCTACTTTATCAACAAACTCAGACTCAATTTGCCTCTTCAAATGATAGTAGTCACTGACACAAATTAATGCCCATAAACAACTATCAGTGGCCTCACATGGAATTCCCAAGGCCTAAGAACAACAGAAGAAAATGAAAGAAACCTTTTCTTTGCCATGTATGTCTCGCCACGCCAGACCCATTCAAGCTTACGAAGGCAAGTTTTGCCCGGACGGTTGAAATCACATGCAGTGCAAATCTCATCTGAAACTATTGATGGAGGCTGGAATTGAACAAAAGAAAACTCAGTATACACTAATTGCAAAGATATTTCTTAAATGAAGACTAATCAGAGCCTCTAACAGAATATATAAGTTAAACCATGCTAATTACACTTAACTAAACTATTGCCAGAGAAATCAGAAAGAAGAATATATAAATAGTGTGAAATATCTATCAAATAGGAGAATCAAAAAAATAAAATAAGGAAACAACAATCAAAAGCTGTGTGTATGCATTACAACACTACCCCGTAAAAATTGAAAATTGTTGACTAAATCCTAGCTCAAAAAATGACAAGCGAATGAACCCTCTTGGCCTCTCCTTGTCAAATAACAAGTTCAATAGATGATAAAAGTAAATTGAAAGATGTGAATTAATTTATCTGCTCCTGAATGCTCTTCAATTCCGCTCGCTCCAGACGCTTAAACAAATAACTAGGGGCCATTTTCAAAATAATATTGTTGCCTCTTCTTTGACCCTGAACCACCATAATGCAACACTCGGAAGAAAAAGGCAAGGTTCCAAGCTCCGCAGCTTAGCCTTGAAGAAGAAGGTGGTTCACAGTTTCCTCCTCTTTGCACATGCAGCAACTATCATGAATTAACCACCACCTCACTCAGGGAATCAAATTATCTAACATTCAACATGTGTAGTGTAAAAAATACTCCACACCATGACTGTCAGCTTAGGAGAACACTTTTCCCGGAAAAAAAAAAAAACACCACCGACTTCCTTGGATATTGAAGGAAGATTTTACAGATAAGAACCCAACTGATACAAATCCAAAACTCTTCCAAATTATCATATCATCACCCTCCCTATAAATATATGCATTAAACAAACCATACAAGAATGATATAAGTGACATGATCTCACTTTTCTGGTAAGTCACACAACCTCGCATATTTAGAAATATATGATGTCCTATTCTTTGATCTATACAAAAAGGCTTGATATCAATCCTACTTATAAATTCCAAATGAAGAGTCTAGAAACCTAGCTATCTTTTTATACACCATAATAAATACATCTTCCCAACATTTTCATTGTGCGTGACTCTTAAACTAAAGATAATTCTAGACAAGTTTTTTTAAACTTAACATCCTCCACAATTCTTCCAGATGACAATTTCCAGATTTTAGAAGTAACATGAAAATAAATGCTCTTATTAACAAGAAAGACTCCTGCGTAAATGTATCAAAAGAAGTATGACCATATAATTTTAAAAGGTTAACCAAGACTTGATCAAACGTACTTTCCATCATCTGGGTGACCTTAGATCCACATGGTTTTACTTAATTTGTGGTCATGGTTCAAAAGCAAGCTTAAACAAAAGGAGTACAACCTATTGCACATTATGCAAGCTCATAGTCCCATTCAATGATGATTAAATCATGTTGCCTTATCAAGTACTTCACACCCTAAATCAGTGTTACCAAGAACATAAATTGCTGCAGTATGCAGAAAAAGAACTGGTACAAGGTACATCACCGACCCAGAAACCTGGTGCATCTAAGATTGGGCATACATACTTAAACAGATGAAATAAGATAATTTTTAATGCATAACCTGAAAAGATGATTAACAACATGTATAAGCTTCCTACTCAATTTCAGTGATTAATAACATGTATAAGCTTCCTAATCACTTTCAATGATTAATAAAATGCATAAGATTCCTAATCACTTCCAATACAATTTTTATATGAATTACATTTGAAAGTCAATAGCAACACTATTTTTCAGTTTCTATTGATCACTTGATGTGTTATACGACTGTCCCCTTTGCCTCAAACTTAATATTGACACATTAAATTTGATATACAGGGAAAATATGGAGAAGATAAAGGGAGATCATGTTTGTTAAATTTCGTGTTCTAAAACAAAATTGTACCATTATTTGGATCACTCTAACCCAACAAGTAATATCAGATCTTACAGTAAGCGGTTGCAAAAAGATGTTAAACTGTCCTAGTCAATCACAAACATAATTGTCATATAAAAAGTACAAATATTAAATTACTTCCATACCTGGAGCCTGTTCGTCAATATAATGTTAGGATACATTGCAGCGACATCCAAATGATAAATAAGGGGGCATTCATCACGTATAGGTTCATCCCGCATCTTCATAAGCTGCAAGTAAAGAAAAAGATCAACATAAAATGGCGTACATGTGACTGCAAATTCCGTGCATGGGTCAAATGTTCCTACCATTATTATATCACAGTCTTAGTTAGACCAGTGATAATCAGTGAGAAATGAAAATTAAGTAAATCATGCAAGCTTTGTGTGTGGGATGTGTTCCCCGCTTAAGCGCTTTTATATGAAATTTACTTATCAAAAGATTAAAAAAAGTAAATCATACAAGCTTTGAAGAAAAAAAATAAAAATAAAAATAAAAATAAATAAAATAAATTAGTTCCTCAAGGTTCTGTAATATAGAGCATTAGACAAAATTTTCAAGTAATATAATGTAGATTAATTTTATTTGCTGTTTTAGAAAAATATATACATATATAAGATCATATTGCAATTGACTTTAAATTAAGAATAAACAAGATCGAATGGTTAGCATGTAAGACATAGATAAATTTAATCCAATACTAAGAACAAAATAAGTACGATTTTTTAATTCAGCGATCCAAGCATCATTTTTTTTTTTTTTTTGTTTTGACAAGTAAGATTATATTAAAAGCATTCAAAAGGGGAATGCAGCCCAAAATACAAGTATCAGTTTTGAAGCATTAGTCTTAGTCTTGAGAGCATAAACAGCCAGCACCTTTTCCACTATGCCATTCTTCACTTCATCATAATTTGAGATTGATTCCAGTTCCATCTTACCCTCTACTCTAATAGCATATTGCAGATCACGATCAAGGTTGTCGATCAGTTGCTGAAAATCAAAGAGTACAGCAAAGTCATAACTATTCATGAAGCCAAACCATTTTGCAGAAAGGTTAGCAAAAATCTGTAATGGAGCAGTTCACCAGAGAATGATGCAAAAATACAGATTCAAAGTTAAAAAGTCTTTTAATGGTTTTACACACAACATCAAGCAAAATGGTAGGATATGCACAAGATGGTCAATAAGTCAACTTTCAACTCATCAATCATCATACACCCATACTACAACAAGCTACCACGCAATGGAACATATCATAGTCCATGCACCTACACCAAACACAAACTTACTTTTAGACATCTTCTAAGTTATGTATTGTGTTACAAGATTCTTTTAAATGTGCAAATATATAGTACATGTTGCAAACAAATGACACATGAACAAAGTACCAGTGCCATATACATGGTATTTGGATTTAGGTATGAATATAATGTATCCCACATGTCTGGTTGGACATCCACCTAGCAAGCATATTTAGATAATCCAAGTTTATTATATAATTGTACATAGAAATCCTTTAGTATGTTCCTTTTGTTATTATACTCTTCAGAAAGAATGAAGTGCCCATGTTGAACACTACATTACTAATAACACCATTTTACCACTTAAAATAAAAGAATGTTGAAATTTGGATACTTATGATGATCTCTAGTCTTCAGGTTTGAGGATTTAACAGTTCTGGCACTTAGAGACAATATCCACATTCGATAAACTTACCAAGTTCATGTAACATGGGATATATTTGAAATATTGCAAAAAGTGTCCACTGTTTGGAATTCAGATAAAAACTGAGAGAGTATATCTTTGAACATTGAGATTGCCTTCTACCTCAACTAATTTTTTTTTCTCATAAATGAAAGAGTGCATAGAAATTAACTTCTACAAACATCTGGAGGAATAAGTTTTTATGTGTGAGTTTTTATCCTTCGGGACTTGAAACTTTAGAATGAGATAGTGTTTAAATTAAGATGTAACGAGTGCTCAGTTTGTAATAAAACATCAATTAGAATGAAGTTCAAAAGACCATGGATGAACTTTTCTATGGACTAAAAAATGGTTCTGGAATTAAAGAATTAATTAATTAATTAATTTATAGGGAAAAATTAATTAATTAATTTATATCTAAAAAATAAAAATAAAAGTAACTGTAAAATATTCAACCAGTGGAGTTACCAAGACATAGTAAGTAAATATACTTCTCACCGTGTGATGAAAGGTTGCCGTGAACACCATAGATATGCATGGCAGCTAGGAAATATATTGTATTCTTCACATAGATAGTGATCAATGGAAGGCACGGATTTGACGGAGGTGTAAAATTTTACCAAAAAATCACATATGGCCGTAATTTTGTCATCTAACATAATTGAGAACTAAATATCACAGAAGTTTTAAATTTTGGGATTCCTACCAAGGTTCCTGTACAATTCCAAGCAACCATACACCCAACGTGAAGTACAGATTGTTGTAAACGTCTAATATTTACAATCGGACAAAAATTTCACCCAAAACGACCTGACAAGTTTTCCATTCAAGAATGGGGAAAAAGACTCCAATCCAATTCATATGATTTTTACACTGCCTGGCATAAGAGCATGCCATCTTAATTCCCTTTGGAAAGAAAATGACGTTATTTCCGAGAACTCTAAGAAATGAAATTTTCAGTTTTGAAGAAAAAAGATTTGTTTTCAAAAACAAACACCATCTGGCAAATGTTAAACAGCAAAAAATAAACACAAAATGGTGTGCCTCTGGTTAGATGTGATAAAGGAATAGAGACAACACATCACAGACAATTGAATTCCTTACAGTTCAGCAAATCAGATGGACAACTTACTTGATAGGCAGATGGATCAAGCTTAAAACTAGTTGGAAGGTCAGATCTGAAAACACCACTTTCTAGGCATTCCACATGGCCACCAATATATGTCTCACTCTCCAGAAGCTGTCTGTTGTAAAATTTTTCTGGATCAGATTGATGTTTATTAGGACAAATAACATTTGCCTTGTATGCCTGCAAATATAATATTAGTTAATTTTTCTTTTTCATAAATATTAGTTAATTTTTTTATGAAATCAACAGAAATATAGTACTTTAAATAACCTAGAGATGAAAGGATATTTGCACCATTAAGTAGTGTCAAGGCTACGAATTCAGAAAAAAAAAAAAAAAAAAATCATTCACAAATTAAGCAGAAAAGGCAAGTGGCCAGTGTTTAAACATACATGCTCCTAAGAACACACCTGGACCATAAGAAGCATTTCACAAAGGTAGTATGCAGAAAAGGCAAGTGATCAGTGTTTAAACATACATGCTCCTAAGAACACACCTGGACCATAAGAAGCATTTCACAAAGGGTCCCACTTCCTTTACGTAAAACCTCATCAGGCGGCATTGGTATGATAGTTGCAAGGGAGAAAATGAAGGGATGAACATACATCATATACAAGTAATAAGTTGCAACAGCATCAGAAACAGAATAGGAGGCCATCATCTGAAATAACATTTCAAACAAAAAAAAAAAAAACCAAACATCATTAAAAAATGTTCACAGTAAGGGAATGAACAAAAAGGCAATAAATAGTTTCAGATTCAGATACTCAGTGACATCTAACTCATGCAGTAATGCTTGCAAGAAAAGAATGGCTATGCTCATCGTCTGCCAAAAAGAGTGTATATGGCTGTTCTGAACTGCCTCTCTGAGTCCATCATAGTGACTCAAGTTGGCAGCCAGAAATGAACATGGATGTCTTTCTAGGTTGCCAAGTCATATGGAAATATTGCCACTCTTATAATCTATGGACAAAGCATGGAGCTTGCAACCTGAAGTACATCCATAGTTTATACGTATTCGCTATTTAAGTTGGCTACAGCAGAACATCCACATTTTATAGAAAAGTATCAAAGGGACTTAATGGAATTGCCGGTTCCTTCCATTTTCCTTCACTGATCAAGAGAACAGATTACATACAAGCCATTCCCAATTTAGCAATGTCACATTCATGTTGACAAATCATTATGCTCAATTTCTAAATGTCAATGGATGGTCAACAGGAGCTTACTTCATCTGTTGTTACCTGCATGCAGTCAACCTACCGACTTGATACCATCATAGATCATACCAAGCTCCAGTAAGACAGCATATTTATATCTCCCACAGCAGGATCCTCCTATATCAGCTCTGATTTTTCTCAAAAGTATGACAATGATAATACAAGTTCTATTTAACACATTGGCTAAGAAGCATGGACAGGGAGACCTGTAAGGAGGAATTGTATCCGAGTGAGACACATTTCGGACACCAACACCTCTCACACACTCCCAAACACATTCCACGATATCATAGAAGTTTGCGTGACTAAGAATAAGATCCGTCATTCCTCAAACACATCTGATAATTCTTAGACACTCACCAACACATATTTAACAAATGAACCTTGGACTTTAAAATTGGGAAAAATCATATTTGAAAGGAAAAATAAATTGAAGGTTTATACAAATTTTATTAACAGTTAGACATATTTAAGAAGGCAAAATGTATAGAAAAGTTTTTCGAAGGAGTGGCATAGATATTATTTATAAAAACATGTCCATACATCATATACATAAACAAAAACATGATACATAAATCTTTTGTTAGTTATATCATTCTCTATTATGCAGCAAGGGGTGATCATGATTTTTACAATTTTTAAGTTACAAATTTCACATTGCACTTGTAGAATAATAGATTTACATATCATAAGGAAATGTTATACATAACGTATTTTTATTTGAGTAATGCTCCTAAGAGGACCCTCTCATGAGAAGACCCATGAGCTCTCCCTCTTTCACCATTGGATTAGAAAAGTTTTTTGAGATGTGTTCAAAGTCAAATGAATTATTTAATACATCTTTCAATTCAAGTGTTAAAAAAGGAGAGCCTATGGTCTTCTTATGAGAGGGTCCTCTTAAGAGCATCTCTTTTTTTTTTTCTTTTTTTTTTTTTTATTGTCATGTCTGTTACTTATGTTTTTAAGATTTAATTTGCTGGCTTGTCCAAGTTTTACCGTGTACATGTTGTCTCCTTGTCCATGCTTCTTAGAACATAGGCATCTCTTGCTTCAATTTCACCCATAACAGTATGAACATCCTAAGCTACTGTAGCAGTATCTAAAGCACTCTTTGACACTAACACAGGAAGCTGCTATTTTAGCCAATCTATGAGTTTGTTCCCTGTGGTTATTAATCTCTAATCTTCCAACCATGCCATATATATTTGAGCTTCCATTTTGGATTATCATAGGTCGCCATTTTATTCTCAGGTACATAAGAGTTTGTAAACAAAGTCTCCTGCTGAAAGCTCACAGTTTAGTAGCTGTTTTCCAAGCTCTAATGTCAGATATATAAGGGCTTTAGCAAGTTTGTCTGCCCAATCAATCAGAAGCGCTACCTATCAGTCTTTCTTGGTTACTAATAAAAAACCTGTTTACATAAGATCTCGGTGATCTGTTTGGATATGAGATGAAAAAAGTTGGGAAGTGTTGACAACTATCTACTCCAAAAGCTTAAGCTATTAGAGAGGGTGTAACATAAATATATAAATCATTCAACACGTCCCCTCACGTTTGGCCTTCTTTTGGTCCAACACGTGTTTCAATTTTAGTTATCAGGGTGATGGTGAGGTTTGAACACAAGACCTTTGACTCTGATACCATGTTGACAACCAAAAGCTTAAGCTATTAGAGAGGGTGTAACTTAAATATATAAATCATTCAACAATTCAAAAATATTATTATAGGAACCCTTAGATTACTCCTTGATAGAATATTTGATATGAGAATATCATAGGAAGGATTTTAGCCAATGATAGAATTTTTTATTGGAGTGATTTATGGTATTGATTTTAGAAATCTTCCATCAATGTATTTTCCATATTTATCACTTTTATATTGTCACCTATAAATAGAGGTGATCATTGTATACAAATATTAAGAGAGTATAATAAAGATATGTAGCCCTCTGGACTTTACGTGTCGTGGATGTAAGTCCTAGTAGCTAAACCACGTTATATTCTTGTGTTCTTCATATTTTAGTTACTCTCTTCAACTTTTATATCTTTCAACATGGTTTCAGAGCAAATTTATTAAACCCTACTCTATACTCTACTCGTCTCAAATCTCCGGATCAGCTCATCTTGAATCTCCTGATCAACTCGTCTCGGATCTTCGGATTTCGGATCAACTCATGTCAGAGTTACTCGTCTCAAACTCTCCCAACTTCATAATTAGTTTCAAGTTGGACACTTGAGGGTGTAGGGAAAATATTATTATAAGAACCCTTAAATTACTCCTTGATAGAATATTTGACATGAGAATATCATAGGAGAGATTTTAGCCTATGATAGAATATTTGATTGGATTTATAGTATTAATTTTAGGAATCTTCCATCAATGTAGTTTCTATATTTATCACTTGTATTCTTTCACCTGTAAATAAAGGTGATCATTGTATAGAAAGATTAAGAGAGAATGTAATAAAATAGATGTAGCCCTCTGGGCTTTGTGTGTCATGGATGTACGCCCTAGTGGCTGAACCACGTTATATTCTTGTGTTCTTCATATTTTAGTTTCTATCTTCAACTTTTATATCTTTCAACAGGAAAAGATAAGGATATCATCTGATCAATTCAAGATGAGGACGAGTCGAGTAGTATTTGGAAAAGAGAGAGATGGGTAGTGTTTGGATATGAGAGAGAGATGGCTCAAGAGCCTCAGCCCAGCATGCTAGCTGAACGAGACATAAAAATAAGCTCAAGCTTGGCTGGTTTACTTAATGAGCAAACACAAGCAAAGCTTTTAACAACCAGAGCCAGAACTGTTCATTTGCAGTCCTAAACACAGCAGCAATTTACTCCAGAATATGTCAGATCTGTCCATAATGTGCTACATCATTATTGCCATCCTCTAAAGCAGACACCGCAGTTTGCAGTTCATCAATGTTACATGCTATCAATTATTAAGCATTCAATAATTTTCCTGCACCACCATCAGTTCTAAAAAAATTGAACCAATTCTGTTAAGTAATACAATATTTCCAATAACACATACCTGGGGCTTTTCCTTTGCAAAGCGAACCATATCTTCCGGATTCACCTCCAGTGGATCATAACCCAACTTGGCCTTCGTAACAGCCTGACATATAAGCAGAGAAGAGGAAACGTGTTAAGTTTACTACAGAAAATAACACAGGTCACATGGGGAAATAGCCAAATTCCTTGCAAAGCTAAATAAATCATTTCAAGCCTTGAACAAAAATAAATAAACAGTTGACAGCAGAGAAGATGATGTCCCTACTCTCAGAAGATTTAGGAAAAGATCTTGTTGACCTCACTGGATTAGTTGCATTGAATGTTAGAATCAAACATAAATGCTCAAAGATTCAAAATATTAAAAGCATATCCAGCCATTTTCAAACTTCACAATTTTAGGATGTCAAGGTGTTGGTGTAAGACACCATTTACAACCAAATCAGTTAAGTCATTTAAATAATCCATGGGATGTGCAAAATAAGAAGTTTGTATTAAAAAAGACAGAAGCTCTATGCTTGTTCTTTCGTATAATTATTAAAATCTAATAACACATAAGAAAGAAGGTAAGTATTTTAAGAACAATAGATGCAAGCATTTAGTGAATTAACAAATTGACTACAAAAGAGGACAAGGTACAGTAATCTGAATACAACTTGGTTATTGTATCTTGCTTTTTGGCCTAACAAGATATAGAAGTTCCCAAGAAACACAAATGCAAGTGGTAGATTGCCATCCATAACATCATGATTCCAACCAGCAATTAGATAGACATTGAGCAAAAGCTAAGAAATGAATGTAAAAATATATGACAAGTCACCATGCCATGAAAATACCAAAAATCCATAGGGCAAGTATAATGGATAGTGTGGAAGCCAACTAATTGACTATATGACAATGTCAGGTCACTATTATGATGAGGTAAATAAGACTACCTACTAGCTGATGAGAGAGAGTGGCATTAGGTGACCAGCCATCATCTAGACATATTTATGAGAGTAAGAGCAGTGCATGTTAAATGAGCATGAAAGATCATATTTGCATATATAATTCTGCAGAGGAAGAAGATGGCCAATGCAATGCAATTATCATCCCTGGTGATAATCATATCATCAACATATAACAGAAATATAGTCCGTTAACAAGCCAAAAAATTAGCATGAGGATGCTCAACAAGATGGAAACCAGCTGACTATAAGATAAATAGATCAACAAAGTGGACAATCTAGATATAGGAATGATGTTGGGGAGGCTATTCTAAACTTTGGAATATTAAC
>JAOTQH010000007.1:4324946-4349447 GCA_025631255.1 Cornus kousa | reverse complement strand
AACCAATCAATTGTGTGATCATTCAACCTACTAAACCTAATTACCACAATTCCACAATTTGATACCCCATCTAATCCCTTGGGACAATTCCTACTCACCCTAACTATATTTATATAGTGAAAGGTAGTAGTGGCAATTATAAATTTAAAACTTGGCCCTCTTGCCTAAATTGCACATTCTTCAAGCTTTGGTTTCACAACAACACCAGATTTGAAGAGAGAACGAAAGGTAAGGGCCAAATCATAAGAGGATGGGCACCTCAAGTGTTGATTTTTGATCATAACGCGGTGGGAGGTTTTGTGACTCACTGTGGATGGAAAAATGAAGATAATTCAGCAGCGTATGAAAGTAGCACAAGATAAACAGAAAAGTTATGTAGATGTGTGAAAAAGAAGGGATTTGGAGTTTGAAGTTGGTGATTTTGTTTTTCTTCGTATTTCTCCTTAAAAGAGTATTATGAGGTTTGGAAAGAAGGGTAAATTAAGTCCCAGGTACATTGGACCTTACAAAATTCTGGAATGGATAGGAGCGGTGGCATATCGGTTGGAATTACCAGAAGAATTATCCAAATTGCATGATGTTTTCCATGCGTCTATGCTTCGGAATTATATATCAGATCCATCTCATGTTTTAGTTGCGGAACTAATAGAATTGAAGGAAGATTTGACATACATAGAGAAACCGATACAGATTTTGGATCGTCGGGAGCAGGTACAACAAAATAAAACTATACCACTGGTAAATGTATTGTGGAGGAGTCATACAGTGGAAGAAGTAACTTGGGAGAGTGAGGAAGCTATGAGGATGCAATATCCTCACTTGTTCGGTATGTTTCATGCATTTAAATTTAGAGGACGAAATTATTTTAAGAGGGGTATATTGTTAAATCCTGACTTTTTATTTGGATTATTTAATTTTTATTTGCTATATTAGTCACAATGCATATTTGATCTTAATTTTAGTGGTGTAGCTTATCTTGAAATCCAGTTTTAAAGAATTGGGTTTTTGAGTTTAATACAATTTGTGGGCTGAAATGTAGAATGCTAGAGTAGTAGAAAGGAAAATAAATAATAATATTAATTCTTTTTGGTACAACATGTAGTACGTGGGTATTAGTGAGTGTGTTACCAAGTGATTGTGTATTGAACTAATGAATTGTGTGGAAGCCTCTGGGAATAGTTTTTTTATGTAGCTATATTGTATTTGAATGCTGATAAGTTTTAGATAAAAGTATGTAGATATTATATTATTTTTGTGGATAAGATACAAAGTTTCTGGTAGAAGCTTTGTTGACTACTTTTTGAATAACTACATGACAACTCCTTATGAGGGATGGTTTGCTACCAGCACAACACACCAAACACACCTACACGTATGGATATATATAAATGAAATATATTTAAATTCTAAGGTTCATTTGAGAAGTTGTTTGTTTATTGTGCCAAATGGTAAGATAATATATATATATATATATATATATATATTTAAAGCTTCTGGAAGAAGCTTTTCCTTATAACAGTCGGTGGGTTTATCATTAACCCACAGAGTGTATAACAGAGGGAAGAGAAACAACGGGTAGAGGAGAGAAAAGAAAGAGGAGAAAGAGAACAGGAAGATTGGGTCAGGAATTTGTGTAAACTGTGCTTATTAGATCACATCAAGTCTTGAAGGGAACAATCCCCTTTGCTGAATTGCAGATACTAAAGGTATAAAATTTCTTAATTAAGAGTTTAATTATTAATTTGTATAAATTAATACAATTGTTTTCTCTTTAAAATGTTAGGTTGAGATTTTCTAAAAATGATTATGATGACAATTTTATTTATAATTGTGTTTTGAGAATTTATTTTTGAAGTGATGATTTTTATTAATTTCTTTGAGAAATAAGTATAATCTGGTTTGTGGGTTTTGCATAAATTGCATATATCTTGAATTTCACTTGATTGACTCAACTATTAAATTATCCAAGTTGAGATAATTGTTAATTGTTGGAATTGTTGAATTAAATATGATGTGTAGATCAGTTTAGTCGAAAAGCTTCCTAAAGAAGCTTTGAGAATTGCCTTACCAGTCACCATAGACTAGTACTTATTAATCAAATGTAGGAGTGAAGTACTTTAGGAAGAAATGGCTAGAAAGAGAGGAAGAAAGAAAGAAAAAATAGAGAGAAAGAATTGTTACTGGACTTTTGTACCACTAGCAATAAAAGTTAAGAAGTTTTTACTTCAACTGTTATATCAAAATCTCATTATTTAGTCTTTAGTAATCAATTGAATTAACTAGTTATATACTAGTATTGGCTATCTTGGATGAATTGATACCTTGATTAATTTTCTTTTGGATTATTAAGTTGGAATTTAATATAGATATGTGGGATCTAAATGTTAGTTACAATTATGTGCAAAGGTTGGGATTTAGTATGAAGGTCATGATGAATATTAATTAATTCTTTTTAGAAATGAATATGACGTAATTATAATTTTATTTAGGTAAGGAGAAGGAGCAGACAACTTCGGCAATACAGAAGGATAAATAAATAATTTCAAAGTAGCCAAGGTGAGTGTACTCACTAGAAGTTTATAGTTGAATGCGTATGTTAAAGTACTGAAGATGTTTATTTGATGTGGAAATGCTTATATATTATATAAGGTCCCTAGCCTGGAAGGAGAGTATTATATTAAATAAGGTTCATACTCTGACCAAGAAGGAGAGTACTATATTCAATAAGGTCCATACGTTAGTCGAGAACGGGAGTACTATATTATGTATGATCCATACTCTGGCCTAGAAGGAGAGTACTATATTTTAATGCCTATAAAGCTAGAAGTTATATGTTAATGTAGTTTAATTGAAGTTGTCAGATAATATTGGTTTATATTATGCTGATGTGGTAGTGTTGCATTCACTGGGCTTTAAGCTCACTTCTTCCATATCTATATTTTCAGGTACAAGGTTGGGTCGCTACTGCCAGGTCTAGAATCTTGAGTGGGAATGGGGAAAGGAACAATGGAACGTCTTCTGTTAAGATGTACATATTGTAGTAGAATTTAATAGTATAACTTGTCGTTAACGATTTAGTTTGTCGGAATTTGCATAACAAGCCTATAATTTGTTTTAAATTGTAAATTGTTAAGTAGGTACTCTGATATATGATGAAGTCATGTTGAATGAGATTAATGAGGATGGTTAGATACATTAATTTGTTCAATTTATTAAATAGTGTAAAGTGGGTTGGAGTATGTCAATGAAGATAGATCTACCCACTTATAATGGACTAGGGGTACACACGGTTCGGTTCTGTACGATTCTTGGTGGAACCGGAATCGGAACCGGTCCCAACGGTTCCTGAAAAATGGAACCGGAACTGAACCGTGAGAGTATGGAACCGAATCGGAACCGAACCGTTCTCGCGGTTCGGTTCCGGTTCCCCATTTATCCAACATCCCATGTACTAAATCAAGTAATCAACTGAATGTCTGATAGTGAAATTATATAGGAGGTGAGGTAGTTTGAATCAAGAACCAAAGCAACATAATAACAAATTAACAATCACTGACTTTAAACACAGAAGCTGAAGATTAAATGAAATATAAACTCCTCAGTCCTCACAATCTCTTAAAAGCTAACTATAGAGATTATAGCATATATAATAAAATCTAATACACTTGAACCTAGTTTAGAAGTCCCCACAAAGCTGCCCAAACTGACAAATGCCCACTAACACATTCCAAAACACCAAACTCTATAACCAAACCTCAACTCACCTCAATCAAGAGATAGAGGAAGAAGAATGGGAAGAGGCATTTGGAAATCCGATACTGAGAATCTGAGATCCTTTTATGTGGCTGATTCGAGGTCTTGCACCACCGTGAAAAAGGAAAAAGGCCAACCATTTCTCTCTCTAATTTTAGGGGTTTGTTTTGGGCTATCGGCTGAGACTTTGTGGGCTATCAAGTATCAACGCTGCCGGAACCACGAATTGGATACAAAAGATGAGAAGAAGAGGCGGCGCTGCGGCTTCAAAATGAGAGTGTTTGGTCTGAGAAGATGAGATGTGTTTGTGGTTTACAAATTATGACTCTCAAGTCAATGACTAAAATGGACTACGTGGGCACACGGTGGCCACTGGAAAATATTATAATAATAACTAAATTAGGCATACTTAATTATTTATATAAACAAATATAATATATATATATATATATATACAGTTCGGTTCCGGAACCGGAACTGTGGAACTAGAACCGGAACCGAACCGTAAATGAACGGTTCCTGATTTTAGGAACCGGAACCGTGAGAACCGGAAAATTGGTTCCGGTTCGGTTCGGGTCTGGTTCCGGTTCTCGGTTCTCGGTTCTTTTTGTGCACCCCTATAGAAAATGCTCTACCACAATCATGTGGGTGATTTATTTGTCTGCCTATATGCTGAATTTGAGTAGAGATCTCAGACTACTTAATTTGCGTTAGCTCGTGGGCCCTGGTCTTGATTTCATTACAACCCATTGAGTTCTCCTGTGACTTTAAATAAAATTCTGACAGGTCAAAAATAATTGAAGGTAAGGAGGGTAGAAAGAAATAACTATTTTAACATCAATCCGTTCCTCGCTATATCACTATCGACTATTTACCAGACTAAGGCATCATGGATCATGGCTGCCAGATGTCAACTAGGCAACCCTTTTAAATAACTTTTATTTGCATTACATGCTATTACACTAAGGGTTTCAAAATACTTGAAACGTACATTTGCTTCACAATGTCTAGTCAAACACTGAAAAGCATAAAAGGAGCGCAACCTGACATGTTTTCTCACAGAACCTCTCCCTGAGCCTATCATCGCTTTTCCTATTAGTCTCATTGTTGATTACCTACTCCGAAGTAACAAAACCAATAAAGTCCAAACTGAGTGGAAAAGGAAGCCACATTGGCTCCCAAAGATGTTCCTGAAAAAATGCACTGGGTTTCAGTTTGTTGTTTATCTGTAGGTCCTCAATCACTATGGTAGTAACTCTGGCATACTGATGCGGCATGGACTCAATAAGACCATTATCAGCAGGATAATCAAAAACGTCCAGGAATCAATATGACAAGATAATTTAAGAACCTGTAATTTTTAGAACTTGCAAAACAAATTTGTATCACACTGAAAACAATGAGAACGAAAAGGCACAAAACTAATTTGTACATTTGACAGCATAAAGTATATGCTTTAATATGCTTTGTTTGAGAATGATTATAGTGAATTTATTTCCCACCTACCCCCCAAAACCCCACCTGTAGTATGCTTTATGTATACTTTCAATTTTTACTCTGTCAGAACAAAAGTTGGTGATGGTACAATAGGCAAATAGGAGATGCGGTGAAAGCATTTAAGAATTTGCAATTAAGACAAACTACTAAACCAAATTTGTACATTGGACAGCACACTTCTGCATTTCCACTGCATGAGCACCATTTGCACGTCACCTGAGCTACACCTCACCCACGGAGGGAAAATTTGGAAATCACCCAAGGTCCTAAGCTACATCTCACAAGGAGGGCCAATTGCTTATATTTTTCTATTTGATTTTTCCATTTTTGCGATAAACCAGAAAATTATATAGATAGAATGAGGAGGAAGCACAATGCAAGAAGGATGAAGAATACATTCTAAAACAGAAAAAAATTAAGCATATACAATAGAAGGCCCAACTCTATACAAACAGAATGAGAACTAAACCAACCCCCGGGAAATTAAACCCTGAATCCCAACAAATATGAAACTAACCTGCCAGAGCAAAGTTGGCCAGGAACCCCCATTGTGGTAAGACCAAGGCCTGCATCAGAAAGCAAGGGAGAAACGTGACGTATAAAAAAAGATGCCAAAATTAAGAAACGAAAGAACATCATATCCATTAGGATAAAGACATTACGTGTTCTTGGGATCACTGCCTGTAATAATTCGCCATTCTTGACCTTCAAGAGCAGGATAACATATCTTCAATGGCATATCAGCCACTAAATCTGCCCATTTTGCTTCAAATAGATCCAATATTGCATGCGACTGATCCACTGTTGCAAGACTGCTTACAATGGACCATAAGTTTCCAAGAGAAAAGAAACGAAAATCCATGTGAGCAGGCTGCAGGTTTCCAATCAAATAGCCTCCCTTATTGGGCATCCATTCCACCAGCCAAGGAGGAATCTGATCTGGGTAAATATTGAACTTGTTGACTGCATCATATGAGTATTCCTCTGTCTTATAACGGTATATTTCGTTGAGCTTTCTCATGTCAGTCCAGTAATACTCCCTGATATGGAATGACAGTGAAACTAAACGACTGTTGAGTGCTCTGATTAGCTCAGTCGACCCATCTTCAGGAGCAAGCATCTCACGTGCACAAAGTAGTGCTGAATAGAACAACGCCTGCAGGAACAAGCAATATCGCATTTATATATGATAAAAGATGCCAAGGAACATGAGTAACAAGCTTCAACATTTTCCAGAACAACATAGAAGTATGAGTTTAACCTAAATATCACATCCCTTTTCTATTCAATACTTTCTTGTAATTCTACATTCCTATTATAATTTAGATGAATTTTTCACGGCCTTCTAGCAAATGCTAAAACAAGTTCCACCAATATGCTTCAGATTGAACATCTGGAGTGCATGACAGCTAGACAACTTTAATGGTGATTGTGTTTCTTGTTTCCATTTCTCCATTTTGTTGGAAAAGGTAGTGTTATTTCAAAATTACCATGGACATTCTCAGAAAAGTTGCCTTGTTGCCTCTCTAAAGCTCCTTGCAAAGCGGCTTTCATAGGGTGATCAGCGTCAAATCGGAAGATCGCTATTGACAATTAGAGATGTAATGGTGAAATTATTCCCAATTGGTTGTTGCATGTACAAGGAGAATGGGTAATCAGTGAAAAATCTGCATGTTCATTGCAAGGTGACTAGGAAGTGCAGTCCTTTGTCTTGCTACTGTTTGAGTTGCTTGGGTGTTTTCAAGGATAGAGAGGAAGAACATGACTAGGAGGAGGAAGACGTGAGATGAGTTCCTCTCTGTCTCATGAGTGCATTTGGGGCAAACAAAATTGTTGACAATTTGATGAGGTGTAAGCGTGCAGCCTATTCATAAGCTGAAGTGTAGATTTTTTATTTTCTAAGTAGATGGGTTATAGAGGAGGAAAATCCTACTAGAGAGTAAATTTTGGATTATATAGAGAATTTAAATTTTCTTTTACTGTACATACCAGGTACATTGGTTGCACCACTTTGCCACAATATTAAGTATATATCCTATATAAAGCTTAGGATGACACCACCTTCCTGCAGTTTAATCAGTCGAAAGAGGTTTTATTTACATAAATAGTCCTGAATGATTGCAGTCTCCTGACAGAAAAAAAAATGGAATTTCATGCAAAGTGACCAGAATAAGCCATGCAAGTCAATGATGTGGTACATATGTACAAGTTGCAAGAAATTCCATGTTGCAATGCAGATGAAAGATCCTAGAGACAAAAGATTAAAATCTACCTGAATTTCCAAGGGGTGGCCATGAATTCCCATGCGGCGATCTATCATGCAAGAACCATCAGTCACCAACAAGGTCGGAAACATATCAAAACCATCAGCAAGACATAGCTTTAAGATCATCTTAATTCCAGTTTGCACATCAACTCTCTCCTGGACAGAAAGATCTCCGGAACATTTCCCATATGCCCGCAACAATATAATCCACCACAATCCTGAAACTCGACTGATGTCATGATTATTCATAAAACCAAATTTACTTTTATAGAAGAGAACTTCTAGAGCAGAATGATTAACTTGCCAGAATCAACTGGTGCAACACGACCAATAGCTGCTTCACCAAAGTCGGGATCTAAAACATCTTCAGTTGCGGAATCATCACCATCAAGTGGAACAGTGCGCACCTTGAAACTGGCAGGCATCAGTCCTTGACCAGGACTATGGCAATCCATGGTCTTCTCCCAGCTCTGTGAACATACAGAGAGAGAATTGCTAAATGAAAGTAAACTAATAAAGTTAAGAAGAAGTAAATTCAGAAAGGCAATGATGCTAAAAATTAAAAAGTAAGATTATAGCTTCCAAGGAGCCTTGCACAAGCAAAATTTTCATTATTCCGTAACATGTTCAAAAGGGATTGAAGATTATAAAAAAGCCTCAACAAAACCATGCAGTAAAAAATTGCACGTGAAATATCATTCTGAACACTGATCTAATCATGAAAGAAAATAACAAAAATATTGAATACGGAAATCTCTATTATGCCATTGATCTATCTTCATGTGGTGGTATTACGACTATTTGGCTTTTTCTTGCATTAAGTGTATAAATTTTATAATTCCCTAAAAAAAGTCTTTATCTGAAAGTTAAGAGTGAAATTCGTTGAGGTTATTGTAATATATACTGAAGTAAACCTCCAAGAGAGGATATCTAGTGATCCTCAAAGAGCGGGTCAGCACAAGGACCAAAGAACCATTAACCTATTGGTCTGTGGTATGGGAGAAGCGCCAAGAGACCTTCTCTGACAGAGGTCAGGAATCTAAACTCAGCATTTGACTAAAGAGTTTTGGATACAAGCTTTTTAATTTATGTAAATTTTTGGATAACTTCTGAGCCTTAAATGACAGAACAAAATTAAACCCAATATATAGAATCTCTTCGTACCCGCATGAGATATCAGAGAACTAGTTAATGGTAGCTCATCATGCTATTAGCAGAGAAGTTGTGATGAATACCTTCTATGGTCTTTATCTGCTTCAAACTTCATATTTCTTTCTTCTTCTTTTCTTTTTCTTTTTTTTTTTTCTCTTCCATCAAGGAAAGTATCAAAAAACATATATGTATACATAATTTTTCTATACAATTGTATTCTTGTCGTCATCGTCATCGTCATCGTCATCATCCTTGCGAATGGATTCTCTCTCTCCAATCTTTCTATTATATGCCATTTCACCTACTATATTTAACTTTTTAAAGCCATGTATAATAGCCTTGTTCTATGTTAAATTTGGTCACCCTCTCCGTCTCTTACCTTCTATTACAACTAGCCTTCCTCGTTTGACCGATGCATCTCTAGGTCTCCGATGTATGTGTCCAAACCATCTAAGTCTACTCTCTCTAACTTTATCACCAATGGGTGCTACACCTAATTTTTCTCTCACTCTCATTAGTGACTCTATCTTTGATTCTTTTCTACTCACTCCACTCTATACCTTAAGATTCTCATTTTTGCTACATGAATGGGTTGAACTCGTTTCTTTTTAGGGCTCAAAATTCCACTTCATAAAACATAGATGGTCTAATAACGATCCTACACAATTTTCCTTTTAGTCTATGTGTTATTCTTTTATCTGAAAAAATTCCACTAGCTTGTCTCTATTTTGTCCATCCCGCTCCAATTCTACCAGTTTTATCACTAGCTATCTCTCCATCCTTTTGTGTTATCGATCCTAGGTAGCGAAAGTGGTTGTCATGTCATACATGTGCCATGACATCATACATGTAGTAGACTGAGAACCATCCTAGGTTCTCAATCCTAGGATGCTTTTACCAATGTTCTAAGAGTGTTAGACATGACTCCTATAAGCGTCAGCACATAGTGTTTGAGAACCGTCCTGCTGTCCAGGATCGTGAAATTATTTCTAGCTACAAACATATTCAAGGACTCTTTTGACACATATCTACAAGTGTCTGAGAAGTGCCACTCTTAGACACGTATTCAACACAATTCCTTTATAGAAGTGTCCTTGTAATTTAGGATTGAGAACATTCATTAATTTCACCTATTTAGAGCTTCAACTTATATTCATCAACACTATTAAATGAAGAATCTGGTAAATCTTGGAATTAAGCCTTCTTTTAAGGGAGTGAGAGTAGTATATCTAAATAAATTCTATAAAGAAGATAATTCTATATGGAGGAAAACTAAAAAAGTTGCGCAGAACTATAACATGCTCCATTTTTCTTCTATACATCATATAATCATTTCGAGATTGGGCAGGGTGGTGGCAAGAACAGAACGTTGAATGGCAGGGTGGTGCAAGAACAGTTGATTTTCGAGCACAAAAATAAGGCGAGATAAAATGGCTTCATGGAAGCAAATTATATCTAATCTGGAATCAATTCATAGCCTCTCTCATTATAAGCAGGTTAGATTTGCCAATTATCATAAAAGAATAATTATTATAAAACTTGATGAACATATCCTCAATGATGGAAATTAGTAAAAGTAATTGCTACGTGAAAAAGTAGAAAAGAGATTACATTACCTGCAACTGAAGGGTATAAAGGATGAAATTTCTTACAATATCATACTCTCCCTTCAAAAGGAAAGCTATCCCAGAAGGTACAAAGTCACGGATGAAAACTTGATCATAGTTCAGAATACTGGGATCAGAAGGATCATTAGCAGCAATAGTTCCAATAGGATTGCCACAGTAATAAACAATGGATTCCCGTACTAGATTCCATGCTTCATCCTCGAAGGAATCGAAATTGACTCTTTGTAGTTTACTGGATGCAAGGTTTTCATTTTCTTGTTTCAACTGTCGAACCCCCTCAAGCTTTTGAACGTTTAGAACATCGGCTGCGCCATTAACCAAACTTCCATTTCCATTCTCCGCAATTACCTCGCCGACACTACCAGCCTGTTGGCATCTGCATCTCACAGACTCCAGTCGGCCATTTACAGTATTTTCATGTGAAACACTATCTATAGAATGAAGAGCCGAGATCCTCTTCATTTTTATTGACATTTTCGAAAAATTTAACCGTTTCATCAACATGGAACCTCTTTCCGTTCTACTACTTTTCCGGCATTTAAAAGAAACCAATGAGTTTGATGTCTCAAGACATGGACGGGAATGGAATTGATAAGGCACAGCCCCTGCTAGAACCTGAAGAACTGCTTCCGAAGTAGCCATCGACACAACTAATCGGATCAAGACTAAGCTTTCAACACAATGTATTCCTCTTCGAGGAAGACCACTTGATTTGATTGTTGTGCCTACACAAAAGCACAACAAATTGAAGTACACGAAGTTTTGAACTTGTATACAAAATAAAAGACCCATAAATCAAAATAGTGAAGTTCCCACTGAACATATGCGTGCATAGATGGAAATTGGAAACCAATAATTCAAAATATACTGTTTCACAATGATTGATAAAACCTTATATCACATAAGATTAAATTAACATTGAAATGATACAAAACTGAACCAAAAAATAAAAAGTAAATACAACACAAAACCACATGAGTCAAACTAATAAAGCTTTATATGGACACAAATGAACTGAACAATATAAAGTCATAATACTTGAAGCAAATATAAACAAATTCTCGAGAATTCCAAAAAAAAATCCCAAGAAAATGGTAACTCAACAATCCAACTCTATGTTTCCCCTAATTAAACAAGATTTAAATATAAAATTGATTGTATTATCCTGTGTTTTCCATGGAAACCAGGTTTCTGAGCTGAATCAGAATCAGAATCAGAATTTTCCGCTTGGATATCGAGAAAATTAAAGATAATTATTCATTCACCTGATTCGTCTGTTTTTGCGTATTTTCTCGGGAAAATCCAAGGCGTTCGGAACTGATGTTCAGTCAAAGTTTTGGTCGTGCCTTTGTAGGTTACTTACATGAGCTCACCGGTTCTCTGTGAAACGAAGATGACTATTCAACCCAAATATTATAGGAACCAACCGAGGGTTACCAACTTACCTCGATATGTTCAAGCTGGTCCCACTTGAATAAATCTTGAACATTCACTCGTTTTGATATACGTTTAAATTTATTTCGTCATATTTTAATTTTAAAATATAATAATTTATATGTGTTTTTTTTTTTTTTTTTTGGTAAATAGATTATGTTACTTTTCATGAATAAATTGTATTCTCTTCTTACAAACAAAAGAACCAAGCTTCAATAAATTGAAGTTCAAATGGACTTGATTCATTTGCAATCATGAATAAACTGTATTCGCCCTAATTGGTGTTTATAGCTCCCAAATATTTACCATTCATTCTGTATTGAATATTGTTTTAGCTACCTTTCTTTTTTTTTCATTTCCATCATGTTTATTGAAGGCATGAGAAGGAATACCTGGTTTTAAGGATTTCATTCAATAGACTGACACAAAAGGATTAAGAGTATGGTGTCTGAAAGGATTCAAACACAGTAATCAAACAAAAATAAAAACTAAGATGTCTGAAATTTCACACCTGGAGTTTCAGATAGATGATCTCAGATATCTAAGTCGCTAATGCACAAATGTTATATTCGTTTGTATGGAGTCTTGAAATTGGAATTGAAAAAAATTGTTTGAATTTTGAACCAATTTTTCTCCAATTCCATTTTCTAGGCATCAGTTCCATGCAATCGAACACATCATTGAATGTAACTTTTTTTTGCTCCTTTATTAAGCTTTGCCATTTTCCAAAAAGAACAAGTCCACAGCATGAAAAATAATGAGTCTAATACTTGAGCAGCTATACTTGGTTCGAGACACTTGATATATTAACAAACCCCAAGTAAGGGAGGGGTAACCCTTTTTGTATTTGGTGGATCCTTTGAAAAGGGCGAAATGGTAGATCTTTTGAAGGGAAGGAATCATCTATTGGGGTGCTAAAATTCTGTATCATTTGTAACATGTTTTGTTGGGGTCAGGAGAGAGACTACTCCTCTCTTGAGGATATTGTTGATTTCATGGGCTCTTTGAGTTCTTAGGTCTTATTTTGTCTTTGTATAGCTTGGGACGCGTTCCCCTTTTAAACGTTTTTAATACAATTTACTTATAAAAAAAAAGGGAGGGGTGGGATCAAAAACCAAAAAAAAAAAAAAAAAAATCTTTTAACAATATGACGTGTTAGTCACAGTTGGAAACTATTACATCTGCCCCCCATGTAACCTAAAAACAAATCTTCCCAAAAAATAGTTTTACAAAGCATCCACATCATTATCATTGTAATCGTCCTCTTCACAATATTCATCTTCAAATTCTTCCCAAGTTAATTTTATACATCATCCATGTTATGATCGTTGTCATTGTCTCCTTCATAATATTCATCATCACGCTGGATTTGCTTGTCTTGTGTATGTTCTGGAAAAACAGTTTGTTAGAATTGAAAGTACGCAAAATATATTGCAAGCAACTCCCCCCCAAAAAAGAAAGAAGTGGTAAGAACAGTGGGAAAGTGTGTGCTGTGTTTGCAGGTTTGTAAATTCAGGAATTTTCTTACGATCTACACGCTCATCAGGATTCTGCTCGTCTTCGTCAAAATCAGGAATGTAAAAATCTGGTGGAACCTACAACAAAAACTTAGTTCTCAGTCCACACCATATCGTCAACATATTCCCTAGCCCATGATCAAACTAAGTCGTTAATTTCCAGTCTTGAACCAAATATTTTTAATTATACAAGAGACATTTTTAGGATTTCAAGATATTCAATCATTTAAAATTGGCAATGGATCTTTGTTAACTATGAAAATATATTTAATCTGCCATGAATGCATCTAAGATACTGCTTAGTGAATCTAGACACAACCGAAAACCAAATGGAATTATTTTATTTCCATAGAATGTCAAGATTCAGGAAACCCGTCAAGCAGATTCTATTTTGAGTAATGAAAAATGAGAGAAGTTATTATGCATGGATGGTTAGAACTTAGAACCAAAGCAGAATGCAGATTTATCAGTTGCCGTGCAACAGCAATGCAAATGCAACCTCTAAACTGAATTTTCTTCAATTCTCAAGTATAAAATATAATTAAGATGACCTACCAATAGCAAGGGCTGGAAAGCAAAATTTCAGGAGTAACAATGCCTAGAAAATAACTTTTCTTGATAAAATGGCTTATCAAATGTTTTTACGGTAAGGAGACTCTTTCCATGCTACTCACCTCTTGCATCTGTACACTCGGAGCATGTTGGATGCAACGAAGGTTTTCCATCACTTGCATTTTGATTGTACCAATGTAAGATTTGCTATTTAAGTTCTCCTGTTTGATCAGCAAAACCGAAATGACAATTCAGAAGGGTATTAGGGTTTAAGATCTTCGTAGCTCAATTTAAACCTAACAAAACAATCAGTGAATTTAAATAGAACCACCCAAGTTAACATGCTCTGATTGAATTTCTCTTATGTAATCTAAACCCAACTGTATTATATAAGTATATAGCATCAAGCCATAAAATTGGCACGTGATATTTGGATCACTGAATGAATAAACAAAACATAAGTACATGATGAAGAAGGAGATAACATACTATGTTCCCATTTGGAATCTTCAATGAATAATCTGGGCCAAAGTATTTAATATACTCATTTTCTGGAATCTCTGTACATAAACAAAAGAAAGATTTCAAATTATATGTCAAATAATTATATGCAGAACTAATGAAGCATTGCACTCCAAAAATAACAAAAAACAGGAGGTCCAGAATGTGCATCAAAATCCAGCATTTCCTATAGCAAAACTAAGATATTCTTGTATTTTAAGCAGCCATACTCATGGAAAATCATCAACTGAAGAAATTCCATAAAGTTCAAAAAACATAAATACCCTTGTTGGCAATAGAAAAGAGGAGCACGATGCAAAACCTGAACAGGAAGAGATATGGTTGCGCATAGACATACGCAACTTGCTGATTGTTGGTTTGATCAGTATAAACTATTGAGAAAACAAATGGACAAGTAAAGGTAATCTCTCTTTTATGAATAAGTAACTAAATCAATAGATAAGATCAATGACGAAATAAATGATACACATAATACTACCCAAAGCAAGCAGACAAATTATGAGCCCCCAGTCGCTCGGGGGTTGGTTTTGACAGCAGCGGTGAGTTTTTTCTAAGGCATCACAGATGCATTGATGGCCAAAGCTTCAGTCGCTAGGACGCAATGCAATGGACGGTGGAATGGGGCTCTGTTAGTGTGGTGATGGAAGGAGAGGGGTGGGGGGGCATCAAGCGCGCCTGGCGGTTCCACCACTCTGGATGATGTGTATTCTGTGGTGCAGCAGTATCAATCTTTGTGGTTGGTGTGGTCTCCTCGTGAAGGGAATAGAGCATCACGTATTCTATGTCAGTGGGCTTTGAGGAGGAAAGCTACTCTTGTGTTAGATAATGGTTATCCTCCTGTGTTGGAGGAGGTGATTTATTCTGAGTGTTTTTCTTGACTTTATTAATGATAATTACTTCTTTTGGTAATAAATTGTGAACCCCCAGTCAAGCTATCTCAATTCTCAACTAGCTAACATGTATGCTGATAAAATAAGAGTTTAAATGTTCTCCAACATTTTCAGAAAGATTTCAGATCTAAACAGAGTTGTTTTTCTTACAATGGCCAGCAAGAATGAATTCAAGCTTGGCTAGCCATTTTTCAGTTTTTACCAGAAAGCCCTTAATAGTATGGTCTTGAACAACCCCCAACAGCTATCAAATGACTCAAAAGTTTCACAACATTGTTCCTAATCAAGTGAAAAAAATAATAATAAAATAAATAAAAATCAATTCTAGTCTCTTTATTCTGAAAACGAAATTAATACATCAAATTAACTCCAAACTGTAGAGTATGTAGAAACCCAAAACAATGACAGAAATAACTAAAAAAAAAAAAAACAGAGAGAGAGAACACAAGTGCCCAGGATGCTGAGCAAGAAAAAGAGAGCATGTCAAATTTGAAATTACCAAAGGTCCAGAGTGCCTATGCAATATGTAAATGCATATATGTTCATGTACATAGTACATGCATATATTATTTATAATATATAAAATACATAATGTTAGATAATATGTAGCATGATGCAACTGTCATAAGTAATAAAAGTAGAACCAAATTTTGGCAGCCAAACTAATGTGATTACCTGACCAAAATAAGAAAAAAAATGTGGTTAGTGGTTGCTGACTTTTCTAACACTTAGATGGTCTTGGCTTCAAGTCCTCTACCATAATGAGGAAAGCAAGAATCAGGTGCATGCTGATCCATCTTAAAACATAGTCAAAGTCAGATAAAAACCCAAAATGCACAACCTCCTATTGGACCAATGCTGATCTGCACTCTCAAAATTACTGATTTATGGATAGGCCACAATTGATCTGTGGATTGGCCATGAATCCAAACTCAATCTGCAAATCAACAGATCGAGAAGAAGAGCATGGGTTACTTTAGGTGGATTAAGTGATTCTCGAACGACCCTCCACCACACTAGCAATCACCATTTCCTCTGTCAACCTGTTCTTACCTTGAAAACACCTTCAGGTGCAGAAATTATCACAAATATTACATATAGCACCAAAACACACACTCACACACACTAGCAGAGGGGATTCTATCATTTGTGATATATCGTTTTTATTGAATAATAATCCCAAAAACAAAGAATGAATCCATCGCAACATCCCACGAGCATCCAAAAGCTACATCATCACGAGCCCAAATTACACTATCAAAGAATAATATATCATGCCAAATTTATAAGTACCTTCATCAGAGTTTAATTTCATACAAAACAAGTATTAAAATAGGAACAAAATATCAGCATACCATTGGGAAGCTCTGTATCCAAAAGAGCTCCTGTTTCAAGAGTCCAACATCGAGCAACATTCTCTTTGGTGTATCCCCCGCCTCCAGTTACCTGCAGGAATAAATCCATCTTTGTATGCCAAATTCATGACACTAATATCAAAGGCAGAAGTTTTTAATCATAAACCTACCAGTAATGGCAAGTTAAATTTCTTCACAAACCTAACACATTCAGCATGCCCTGTAAGAGGATTCGCAATGAAACCACCAATTAGCTCAATAGGTGTTAGAAATGATCATGAAGACAAGCAACATACAGTACCATATTTGACAATAATCTGGAGGAAAAAAGAAAAAAAAACTGTTTACAAGTAAATTAGCACCATCAATGGAGAGGTTGAAGCAGCCTAAGCGGTCACCAGCAAGCGAATCTGCCCCACATTGGAGAACTATCACGCCAGGTATATATGTTTCAACAACTTTGGCAATAATCTACAAAAATGGACACATCGCACCAAAAGTCACACTTGACACTGTCAAATCATATCAAAGACGTATTAATGCTAAATTTATAATTTTAATCAAAGCTTACTGTTTTGAAGAGTCGAGTAAAGCTGCCGTCATCTATTCCATCCTTGAGTGGGACGTTTATAGCATAAAATTTTCCTTCTCGTTCTCCTATTTCCTTCAGAACAAATTAGATCTATCACTCCCAAAATCAAACAAATATAGAACTAGTAAATTGTGAAACACAATCTAAACATGAGTTAGATTGATCTCCATAAAGTGAATATTATGATGCACCCAAATCCTTACCTTTGCAATACAATTACAAAAATAGTAAACAGGAACAACAAGATTTGGATTAACAGGTGAGTTGTTTATAAAATTCAAATGTCTCATTTTGATTGGAAGGAAAATTGGAAGGAAACCATGCATTGTTTCCGTTCATGCATATTACTATTTAGCCACCCTATATTCCTGTTTGAAAAGAGCAATTATTCCCAGTTAGATATGCAAGAAAGTTGATAGATTTACATAACTTTATGAAACTGCAGCTGCCAAAAACTCACTGTGACAAAATAAACACTATGCCATGATAAAGGGTAGGCACAGAGAAACTTAACAGTCACTAGGAAATTGGCTCCAGGGATTTTGTCACGAAGATAAGACTTTTTGACAAGAAAAGGCAGGATGGCAAAGAAGTAATATCCTTTCACCAGTGGAACTATGGGGGAAAAAATGATTGAAAAAAAAAATGAAAATCTTGTATAAAAGTAAGTCCACCACAATATACAAATTAAAAACAGTCGCATCTTGATATATAGATCCCTCGAGAAAAATTAAAGATAAATGATTGCTTTGAATTAAAAATCAACAGACAGGTCCATTTATGATCTTTAGGATGAATTTGTGGGATAGGGAAATTAATAATCCTTGATTCTACTGCTGAATGCATAAGACAATATTAATTTTTAAAAGAGGTGAGTACGACGGTGATGAAGAAATTGATCCAAATAGAACTTGCAGCAGAAAAAAATAGTATAGAATTGTACTAAAAAGAGATCACCAGCAAAGAAATATTAATACAACACAGTTCCAGCTAGTCAAGGCTTTCGCCTGAATATAAATTTAAATAAAATATTAGATAGCATCTTTAATTTAATCTCTACACAGAAACAATTTCCAGAAATGAAGAATTAGGCGGAAGCAAGCTCTACTGACATGAAGACCTTTAGCATTTACACTTCATGCTTGTACACAGTGATACTTATTTCCTTTAATACTTTCTCATACATAAGAAATTGCGAATTCCACTGAATTAGAGAAAACTTAAAATTACTATTGCAAACTTGGATTGCTTGAACAAATGTCCACTGAAACACCCAAAATAAATTGTTTTCATGAACCAAAACTAAATATGGAGCTAACCATATCAAACAATTCAGAGAACTGAACTGCAGTATTGTCTACAGAAAATCCATAACAGATAAAACCATAATTTAGAACACCAAAGTTCAAATAAAAATTAACTAAACAAGGTGACCTTAGTGGAATTAAACTTTGACTTATAATCGTTTGAAATACTCCATTTTCAGTTCATTCAAATTCAGTTTGGAATTTTAATAAATATCAGTAGCAGGCTTCACATTTTTTTCAGAACCAATTGAACAAAATTTTCAGAACCAATTCAACAAATAGGCAACTAAGATGACCAAAACAGCAGGTAATTTAAGTGGAAGTTCTGGACGTCTGAAGCATGATAATAAAGCTTTCAAACCCTAGAACTATAAACAATTGAGCAAAGGTAGATGTGGTTGCTAAAACAAACTAGCAACCCTAAGCTGACACCCAGACGACTATTTCCAAAAATAAAATATAAATAAATAACATAAGATACTGCAAAAAAGTAAGAAAATATGTCTTTTTCCAATTAAAACAGAATACTTGACACTTCCATTCAGTTTCCTAGACTAAAATCACAAAGTAGGTCCTGATTTTTTTTTATTTTTTTTTTTTGATAAATAAAAGAATATTATTAAAAGACGCTCAAAAGGGGAGCGAAGCCCAAGGAAATACAAAAGACCACAAAGGACTCAAGCCTTCACCACTGGAACTTGGACAAATTTGCCCAACCAGATTTTCATATTTTCAGCCTAAATTCATGTATTCATCGGGACCGGTAATTGTAGCATTGAATTTACTACAGGGTACACACTTGCATTACATCTGTCCTTAAAATTTATTTGACTTTGCAGCACCAGGTAAAGGAATAATGTGTTAAGTTACTATATACCAAAAGTTCAAAACCACCAAGTGTCAACATTATCGCTGACAAATTGAAAAACCAATATTTATAATTTTTTCATTAAAAAAAATATTTGCACATTTTGAGTAACCACAAATAATCTTAGGAAAAGAAAAAAGTCACAGTTTAAAAGGTAAACAACTGAGGCTAAAATAGATGCTGTTTGGAGCTTTAAAAGTAGATGCATCAAATGAAAGTGAATGAAACAAAACTATCCACAAGATGACCTATAACAACAGTTACAACTAAGAAAAAATAATATAGCAACAAAGCACAAAAAGTACCTTAACATCACCGGTTCCAGGAAAGAACATATCTCCAAACTTGTGAAAACTAACAGTCATCACCCTATCATGTTAAACATCACCAAATCAATTCAGGTTCCAAGATATATCGACACTATTAGAAAATTAATTTTCTTAATAAAATCTGTCTTTCTGAAAGAATTTGTCTGTCTTAATGATCTCAAATGTACTCATGACTATTAAATTGCTGACCGATTTCCTGTATCTGCCATATTTAAAAGGTAATCAAATAACTGCAACAATAAATTCTTAAAGTGATAGCCACACCATATTGCATAAACAGAGTTGCCCAACAAAGCTGTCAAACTCAGCCTCTAGACCACAAGAGTTATTTGGTAGGCATGTTGTTTGAGCAAATTTAATGCAATCAAACAATGTGGACTAGTACATAATAACTATAAAAAGAGTAAAGTTCTGGGTCATTGGTTTGGGCACAAAACATTCCACTTTTGAATCTTAGACCCAAAGCCCCATCTGGCAGCTTGCAAGCTAGAAATTTACATTTATACCAACTTAAAAAAATTACAGTCCAACTATTACTTGTCTAGCATAAGCAATGTACCTTTTCAGTTTCTTATATCAACACAGTTTAAACAATGAGCAGGTATAGCTGAATCAACAATTTTGAAGCAGCCAGATCATTTGACTTCATAACAGCAAGCAACTAAATATCATGTAAATGACTTTTCAAATGAATTTATAATTTCTAAAAGTTAATCCTGCATCCTGGTCGGCATTGAACTTTCGATAAAGAATTTGCAATCTATAATAAAAAAGATTGCATTACCTGTCAGTGAAGTAGAAGGCTTCTTCTACACCATCACCGTGATGCACATCTATATCAATATATAAAACACGGGGATGATATTTTAGAAGCTCCAAAATTCCCAAAACCAAATCATTGATGTAACAAAATCCAGAAGCCTCGCATTTCTTTGCATGGTGCAATCCACCAGCCCAATTAATAGCGATGTCACAAAGTTGATTGTTCAATCTGCGTGCAGCATCTGCTAACAAACATTAGCCTTAGTTAAGGTAATATATAGACAGTTCAAATAAAAATACCATCAGGATTGGATTTACCTATTGTTCCACCTGCATAGATTTGACAGAACTCAAACAAATTCTCGAAGACAGGACAATCTTCTCCAAGATTATCTGAAGGAGGGAATAAAAGGGATAAACATTCAAATTTTCAATCGAAAAAGCATACTACTCAACAAGATATATGAAGGCCCTTGTGATAAAAAATTAAATATATATATATATATATATATATATATCTATTTGACTATTTAACTTCTTTCCTAAAAAATAAGAGAAGAGGCAAAGGTTTGTCTCAACAAATCACACATATGGATATTGACTTTACAATACGTGTCAGAATGTCTATAAACACTCCAACAAGTGCCAAATGCACAATCTATCAGAATTCTCCTCAAGCACACAGGTTTTCTACACCAAACCATCCCCAAACTTAACTATTTTTCCAATCCATCAAACAAGGAATATAATTAATTCAAGAACTATGATATATACACAGTAATAAATATGTAGAGGATCATGTCATGAAAGGGAAATAATTACATTCAAGCCACTCACGATAGATAATCATACTCCATTTATATTATATTCCGAAATAAGAATCATGTAAAACTTATTTATTTTCAAAAATATAACCATGTGTTCAACTGAGTGGACTTAAGCCCAGATTTTTCAGAGCTCACCACAAAATAACTAAGAAGGTCAGTCATTTAAAGAAACACTAAAGTACTGTGACAAATTTTCTTGATATGAATTAAGCACACAGAAAAATAATAATATTCCGCAAACTAAGTCATACATTTTGCCAATTCATTTGAGAACAAGTGTTGAGTATCTGGGGTTATCCGGTGCAAAAATTCGACATAATCGGCTGAATGAAACTGAGCAAGCTCGACAGGATATGCCTTGTGTGGCCTCTGCATTTTGTAACAAAAAGCGTTAACAATAGAAAAGATTATATACTCACACAATAATAATAATGAACTGGCACTTATATATAAGAAGGGGATAAAGGGCATAGTTAATCTAAAAAATACCAACATAAATTTCCATCTTCTTGTGGAGCTCGTAGGAGAGAACAAGATGGTGAGTCATACAGAGACGATGTGGTTTCATCGGATGGTTTGGCCCAAAGTACACACTGCCCACGTCCCCTGCAGTAAACATTCTTTACAGTTAGTGACACAAAGACTGAAGTTTTGACCTATTATGATACATCCATATATTTTTTTAAAAAAAATAACTGAATAAATATATATGCACGGGCATGGACAGAATGGGGCAGGCAATTACAATTGCACCCCATGAACTCCAGATAATTCTCAAGTATAAATGATGTATACATGGTATTATGCAGAGGCCAGTAAAATATCCACTCAGAGTCTCGGACATAAACAAAAGATCAAATTCAAACAGCCTAATCAATTTACTTGGAACATCAAAAATAAAGCTTTATCATATGGAAATTTTCCATTTCAACGTTTTCCAACTAAATTTTAAATTCTCAAGTGTTTTACATCATTGATATATATCACACAATTTGTACAACTTTGATTTGTTTGTTAAGCTAAGTTTCTATTCAATTTTATATATATATATATATATATATATACGCGAAAATAACTTATCCATTGTTGGCTTCTAATAACTTTCAATAACAAATTCATGTGATTATTGTGCCATCATACTTCATCATATACGGATAAGAAGATATAGCCAAAACCGTTTATAAGCATAAGAGGAAGCTTTATCCAGCTGATCTTCTACTTGATCCATGTTGGAAAAAAAAAATGGATTGATCAATCATCAGAAAATGGATTGATTGACCATCATAAAATTTAGTAGGCCACCACTTATATTTGACCGGATAATATTATTTTTCTAATTAATAAAAATCCAGGGTTTGCCCAATGTATTCTCTAATTATCTATATATATATAAATAAAAAATAAAAATAAAAACTGAAGCTAAACATCATCGAAATAAAATTAAAAAATAATAATAATTGGGAAAAACATATACATAGTTCATATTCATAGGTGACCAGTGATGGCACGAAGTGCAGTGTAAACAAGAACCCCATACTGTAATTCATTTATTAATATGTTTTAAGTATAAAAAAATATTAATCAACTCAAATCTTGATAACTGGATGTCACTGAAAATGGAAATTGTTCTACCAAGCCTAAAGTGTTCGATTAAAAGCACAAACTGAGAACGAGTTTTGGGAGATTAATAGAAGATGTCTCGAACGCTTCAAACTATAAAAAGAAAGAGAAACAGATCAACATATACTGTCTATATATATATGTGTACAGATATATTATATATATATATATATATATACACGAGAAAACAAAATTATGACGAAAAGAAGACAGTCGTACCATCGTAGAAGTATGCGATTTTGTCCTTGGAGCGCATTTTAGCGGGCAGGCCAACGGACAGGAGCGAGAAGAAGAAATACTCTTATGACGATTTCACCATTTCCGGACTTTCTACGAGCTTATAAAATGAGATGGGTAATTTTTTAGCTGACCCTTCCCAAAAAAATAAAATAAATTAAAAAATACAGTAGCTCTGCCAATGGACTATAAGTTATCCGGGTAGGTATTGGATTTTAATACCCATATCCAAGATGTTCCGGGTCAAGTCGATAGGATTATTGGAGTTATTCGAAACATTTGGTCTAGTTTGGGATTGGAGGAAAATCAAATATTGTGTTTGGCATTAATTTTTAAAGAAAAATAACGGAAACAGAGGGATTTCAAAAGAAACAAATTATATATATGGTGTTGGTTAGTTATCCTTCCAAAAATAAAAATATATGAAAAGAAAGGGAAGGAAATGCTAACTTTTTAATAAAATTTTGTTAATATCAAATTTGTTCTTATTTTATAAAAGACAATTAATGAAAAAGGATATGATAATAAAATCATTATAATATTTTTTTGTTTGTTTTCTTTTTCATTACGAGTAGTATAATTTTTTTCATTTTTTTTTATTAATCAACCAAACACTATAAATAATTAATTATATCATTTTATTTCCTTTCTTTTATTTTTTCTCCTAACTAATTTTATCTTCTTCTTTTTTTTTTCTTTTCCAAACATAGTAGGTTCGAGAACCTTCATCCCCTCCCTACCTTTTTATTTTTTCTTTTTTCTTTTTTCTTTTTACGAGGGGGTCTTTTTCATACCATACCAAATTTTATCACCGAGTAGATATAACGGTTTATAACCTTCGATTCAATTAGGTAGGTGTGGGTTGGTGAACTGAAATGTCAATTTGAGTATAGAGGTTTCCAATGGGTCAAGTTTGCTTTTAGTCGGTAGTTAAGTCTCTATTAATTCACTCAGAAGTCGTCATAGTGTTATTAACAAATGAGTGATGCATCTATTAAATAAATAAATAAAAATAAATTTGCAACTTGAACAAATATATATATTTTTTATTTTTTTAAACTAAAAAGAGAAAACAAAAGTTAAAATTTAAATTATTTTAATGAAAACCTAATTTTTCTTTAATTTATATTAAGGGACATTTTTGTCACTATTACATCCCTTTAATGGTGTGCAAATTTTATTTTTTAAAAAAGTTCTATTTTTATTTTTAAGGAAAATAGACCTGAAATGAAAATTATTTAAAAAAAAACTAAGGGGCATTTTCGTCTTTAAGGTGCAACGTTTCAACAATAAAAAAAAATAGTGCTAATTGGTGTGCAATTAATGGCTTGCTGATTGTAGGCGTTGCAGTGCATATAGTGCTAATTTGGTGGTGGTGTCTGAGGGTTTGCTG
>JAOTQH010000007.1:4195337-4214689 GCA_025631255.1 Cornus kousa | reverse complement strand
CCCCGCATGACCGAGACGAGGTGCACTATGAGATCTCTATGAAGGAAGATGAGATGTTATATCAGGAATTTGTTCAAAAGATGAACTTTAACAAAATGAAGGTATCATTGCCTCTACCCTAATAAAAAGATGTGGCAGGCAAGCGATCATAGCTTATTTACTTATTCAAAAAACAATAAAATAATAATAATAATAATAATACGATGCCTGCCTACTTAATTATGATAATCATGATTGAAGTTCTAATAAAATTTCCTATATTTTGCTACTTGTTTGTGTACAGATGGCAGGGAAAGTCAAAGTTCATAAATATAGCAGGAGGCGCCCTTCCGATGGATGGAATTTCATGGTTGAGAAACTGGGGCCTCGTGGTAAGCGTGGAGCCGGTGGCGGATGGAAATTCATAAGTGTGCCAGATGGATCTAGTCGGCCCCTGAATGAGATGGAGAAGATGTATGTGAAGAGAGAGACTCCTCGACGTCGGCGCAAGATTCTCCCATGATGCTCTGAGGAGGGAAGGGCAGCCTGTTTTGATTATCACAGGTCCTCAAAGATCTTGTCAATCTGGTGATGTTCATTTCACGGTTCGAATTATTAGGCACCACTCCGATCTACATTCCCTTGGTTCTCTTGTCATTAGAATTAATACTGTTGCACCTGCACACAGACATAAGATGCGCGAGTCAATCTTTAATTCATACACACTTGTTGATCAGAACCAAATGAGACAATGTGTCAACTGATATTTTAACCATTAATGTCAATTAAGCATTTTTTGGATGGAAATTCATTTGTTTGGATTTTTGGTGGTTTTAGGAATGAAAATTGAGGCTCTGAATGTTACCGTGTTGAATAAAATGCTTTTTGACCAAAATTCCACGTGAGATGAGACATCTTTTTGTCAATAAGTGGGAATATAAATGGCAAAGTAGGCCATTTTGATCAATAGAAATAGTAAAATAGGACATTTTGATAATTTAAAAACATTTTGGTTGATATAAATAGGGTTTTCATACTAATTTGTCACGTGAAATGGTGGTGACTTCAACATTCAACAAATGACAATGGAGAGATCGTAATTTTTGGATAAAATTCAGAAAATTCGTTGCCAAATTAGAAGTTGGGGACCAAGTTGCTAATACTCAATGAACCAGCTTAAGTTGCCAATGCACAATTAACCAGCTTAAATTAGACCATGACAAAAAGATGAAATATGGGCATGAGCTAGCTTTTATAGAGCACTTCTATACAATTTTTGAGACCATTAACAACAAATTAAAACTGAGAATAATAAAAAATTGCTTGGAGAGAATGTTTTTTATTTTAGTGCACCTGCCAGAACAGTAGACCCTGATCCAGTCATTGGTAGATGTAATTTAGCATGTAACATAAATCTTTATTACCACATTATTGATGTTACTTTACTACAGGTTCTCTTTCAATCATGAAAATATATGGTAATGTAGCGTAAATTTCAAAACGATGTGTTCCCATGAAAATTTCATTTTGAGGAGCATGCAATGCCAACACAAATCTACATATCAAAACAAATCAAGTATTTTTGAGAGAGTTAGATTTGGTTCAATGAAAATGTGGCTGCTCTGGCCATGGCCAAAAAACCGGGCCGATTGTCGATGCCGGTGCTGAACATGTTACAGAAGTTCTCATCTGGAACCATTTGATGAATTTTCTGGGATTGGAGGTCTGATCTTGTTGAGGTTTAACTATAGACTTAAGTGGTGAAGGGAACATCATGTGTTTGTTATCTGGATTGGAATATAATGCTTCAGGTGGTGTTGTGGCACCTAAGTTGACATCACTTCCATTCTTCCAAAAACCCTTTGTTTCTTTATTGAGATTAATGGGTCCACTTTCAGTCCATTCTCTGCCTTTTACAACCATTACCTGCAGCATTTGAACCAACCAAATAAGATTAAGCATCAACTCCTATAGAAAATTAATAAACTCAACTTTGGATTATTCTTTCAATGGAGAGAAGAAAAAAAAATGTATATGAAAACGTTGTATCAAACAAACATGTATAAGGCAACCAAAGTCCATTTATGGCCTAAGGCAATAAGAAATGGTGGGTTCTTTGTACACTGTCGGAAACATGCTCTACTATCAACCCAAACAAAAGTGAACTGAAAAATTAATATCGACTTTTAATGAGCTTAGGATGAACTCATTTTTCTTAAAATCAATTTTTATTTTTATTTTTTAAATAAACAAGTGAAAAGGATTCTCCAATAATCAAGATTTATATAATTCAATGTTCTCTCCACCTTATGAGAAAGATAATGATTTTCAGATCTAATAGTCAAACCGAAAAATTAGGTGAGAAATTTCTCAATTTGAATTTTGATTCTAAATAGCTTGTCCTTCCAGCGAATTGTGATATGAAACAGAAGCAAAATAAATTGTTATCAACTTCTTCTACATAAGTAAGCTGAAATATCAACACTCGTATTATTTTCACAGGCCACTAAATCAAGTAATCAAGATCCAATTCAAGAAGAAAAAACCAAGAAGAAGAAAGTTAAGTATACCCAAATGAATTGGGAACTCAAATTTTTGTGTACAATGTCGACATGAAAAAACATATGATCATCATCAAAATTTGATTCACTCATTTAGAATAAAAATACTATCCTCTGCGTGAAATTTGTTGTTCTGAACCTGAAGGGCATCATTTTCAGCCTTGACTAGCTCAATCTGTCTTTTTAAGAGGCCATAGTCTTTCTCCACCAATTGCTTGGTCTTCCACCTTGCTCTCCTGTTCTGGAACCAAAGCCCTAGCCAACCCCAATTTCCTCTCAGTGCAATTAAGCATATTTCATGTTTCCAACAACGGGTTAATTAACCGAGATGGTTGCCAAGTTGTTCTTGCAAGTCACAATATTGCACTGTCCATATATAATTTCATGTATCAGCTCACCCTTCTTTCCTTTCCACTCAGTTTTCACATGGAATCTGAGATGGGTCTATTGGAAAATTTTGGATGGGATTGGTGTGTGTCATAAAGACCTCGAATTATTGAGATATTTTTCCGGCATCGAGGTCTGCAGATCTAGAAAGAGGATGTTTATTTCTAAATAGAAGTTTGTGTTGGACATGTTGGCTGAAACGGATACACTTTCTGGAGACCCGTTAGATGATGTGGAAAGATTTCAACGATTGGTTGGAAGACTGATTTGTCTATCTCTCACGCAACCGAATATTGCCTACATTGATACTGTGATTAGTCAGTTTATGCATGCTTCACGTATACCTCATCTTGAGGCAGCTCATCATATTCTTTGCTTCCTCAAGGGTTCACTTGGTTAGGGGATATTGTTTGGCTATCATGGCCTCTTGTGTATTGAAGCCTACATGGATGCTAATTGGGCAGGATCTATAACAGATCAACGATCTACTTCAGGATATTGCACATTTATTGAAGGTGAGTTGTTTTATGTCGAAGCAAGAAATAATATACAGTAGCTAGATCCATGGCACATGGAGTTTGTAAGTCATTATGACTACAAACTATGTTGGATGAGTTGGGTTCCTATTCATAAGTTTATGAAGTTGTATTGTGATAACAAGGCTACTATTAGCATTGACCACAATACAGTTCAACACGACAGAACAAAGCACATTAAAGTTGATAAACACTTTATAGGGAAAAGTTTTGTCTTGGGTTAATTTGTACTCTATACGTCAATACACCCGACCAAGTTACTAGTGTTTTGACTAAGGAAGTGTGCAAGACTTACTTTCAAAATATGTCAATCAAAATGGGCATGATAGATATTTTTGCACCAACTTGAAAAATGGGAGAATTATTTGTTATTACTTATATAATGTAGGGTGTTTATGTGTAATTTATAAAACTTTTTAGTATAAATAAAATATGATGGAAGATTGAAAGTATTCTCCATTCTCTCTCTCTCTCTCTCCTCCTACTCCACTCCTTCATCTTCTCATACTTTACTCTTCTTTTGATTCTGTGTTAAATCAACAGCCACAATTACTAGGCCCACCCCGACAACCCCAACCACCACTCCACCCCAAAACCACAGTTCCAATGAAATGACTATTCCAACAAAACGACAATGCCGATGATCTAACACTTGGCAACAACGAGATTCATATGAGAGCATCAGCAAGTTGGTTCACATTGGTGATGAGATAAGAAGGCAAAGCGGCAGATGCGTGATCTCAGTAATGGAATTGAGCGAGAGAAAGTGAGAGAGAGAGAGAGAGAGAGAGAACGTGGAATGATGACATGGTGGGGTATTTTAAATTATTGTCCATGGTTTTAATGAGGTGGCATGTCATAATCGGGCTACTTTTTGTCCAACAAAAATTGGGAAAAAGCTTCCCATGAAAAGAGGGGAGGTTAGCTTTTCCCATATACACAACTCTAAAGGTATACAAGTTAAAATTTACTTCGGGGCGCCTGACCCCTAACAAAGCCCAATCCAAATTGATTTTGGATTGAAATTTAATCTGAGTTTGGGTAACTTGAGTCCAACATTAATTGCAAATAAAATTGTCCCAAAAATAAAAGTTGAAAATGATTACTTAAGTCATTTAAAAAACGAACAAGTTTAGTTGACACATCTAGTTAAAATCAAATGATAACTAATTATAGGGTGAAACATGCACTTGTCAAATCAAATTGACATGATTATCACCCAAACACTATTATACTAAACTCAAACTCACCTATTTCATGTTGTGTCCTAGCATTGTTAATATGTTACGCATTAGCATTACACCCCTGGCTGAAAGATCCCCAATCTCATTCTTTTACCAACAATTCAAACAACTCCCATCGCCTTTCACCCATCACGAAACTGGAAATCAAATTATGAACTCAATTGATTTGCAAAAACTACATTTTCTTCTTTCATTTTTGGACTGCAAAAACTACATCCGCATGCAAGAAACTGCTCTCTTAAAAAGCCATAATGACGTCCAAGACAAGACATCAATAATAAATAATAAATACTAGGCCTATTGCGAATAGAAGCATAACAAGAAGACCTAATAAACAGCACACATATGCACACATACGCACACAAAAATACCTCATCCCCTACCCCAACCAATATATTCTCAACCTGCAGCTGTAGTACACAAAATACAACGCATCGGAGAGGAACTTGAAGGGGTATCGATGTCGTTAACATCACCATTCTCATAATAATATGATATCGCCTCTCCAGAAGTAGAACCTGCCTCTTTTTTGGCGCTAACAGAATTGGTGGAATCCATAAGACAATTTCTATGATAAGCATGGCAGCAAAAGAATACAATGATCGACACATCCTGTATGAAGAAGGGATCAAAACACATGCAACACCGTCCACCTCCCCTAGTTTTCGACTTAACCTCCATGGTTCTCACGTTAGGTGCTCTCTCAGTTGACTGAGAGGCCCTATTGTCATCCCTTTTAGCACGGGCTTCATCTTCTTCATTGCTCAAGTAAACTGCACGTCTTGCTTCTTTATAGTATTTAATTAACAAGTTAATACAATCAGCCTGCCAATTTCACAGTTAAATGCAATTGTCAAACATTTTAAAATTGTTTTCTTCGGCAATTATTAGGAAATGTAGGGGAAAAGGAGGGATTGCAGCTGAGTACCTTAAGAATATTGTTACACCCATGTCTAAGAGAAGTTTCTGTCCTGTAGTCTGTGATAATTTTGACCAGACGATCCCTCAGCCTGAAAGGTGCTCAAAGATGGAATAAATTATATACAGCTCTTCACCGGGGAAAGAAGAATATATGTATGTATGTATATATATATATATATATATATATATATATATATATACAGCTCTAATCACAATAAAGGAATTAAAGTTCTGAAACATTAGTTAAAAACATCAAATTTCACGCGTATGTCTGCAACTAAAACAACCTTCACTCAATCATATGAGAAAAAATATACACAGCTCTAATCACAGTAAAGGAATTACAGTTATCAAACAACTAGTCCATTACTATTTATAATTTAACAAAAGTGAATAGTTAAAAACATCAAGTTTAACGTATAGGTCAACAACGAAAACAACTTTCACTCAACCAAATAAGAAAAAGGACGGGTCTGCATAGAGAAATTTTGTATCAATGTACATGGTAGAGGGGTCTGCATAGAGAAATTTTGTATCAATGTACATGGTAGAGAAGTTCCTCGTAAAAAATTAGTTCAACTGCAGCCACCGTATTGATCTTTCCTAATTACTAAATAAAATTTCCCGAATACTAGGTTCAAAGAGCAATGCTACAGTTTAACCCTGAAAACCGAGACATGGAACAGACGTGTAACAAACAAAATTTACAAGTGATAATGAGACAAATGAAAATTATAAAGAGAAGAGTAAAATATGATAAAGCAAAAAATTTAAATTTACAAGTATATAAAAATAAACAAGTCCTTTTTACTGTATAAGTGGAAGTAATAGTTTAAACAAACATGAGAACAGATTGTCCTCTGAGACATCTTTTACTATTTCAGTTTCTATATAAAATATTTAATTTTCAGATTACACCGTTGTGATGTTGTGGCCCAAATTTTTTTCCAGCCGGATTCAATCCGAAAATGGGCTTTGTGGGTCTTGGACCATTGTTTAGAACTCTCTTGCAGCCCAGTACATAAGGGCATTTAGGGTTTGGAGTGCGATATGAGAGAGCACTAAAAATTGCCGGAAATAGAGAGAACTAGGGTTTGGGGGGGCTGAAACTTGTAATCTCCTCTTTTTCGCATAGTGAAATCCTCCGTCGGATCTTCACCGTGGTCCTTAGAAGTAGGCTTGTGCCGAACCACGTAAATCTTTGTATGTGGTGTGTGTACTTTTCTTTTGTGATTCTTGATTGTGTTCTTGGTTTGCCATATTTGTCGTAACAACCATCATTTTCTGTAGGGCAAAGGTGGCACAGCTCAGGAAATTGACATTTGTCTCACCTTGTTTTTGAGGAGTTTAGTGATTCAAAGAAAATTTAGCCAACATTGAACTAAATCCCAACGGAAAGGTAAAGGATGTGGAAAGCTTGGCCTTTAGTCTGGGGTATAGGATTGAATTCCTTCACTTCATCCTGCTAGGGATTGCCTTTCATTTTGTCTTCTAAAGCAAAAAGGATGAATAAGGGACAAGTAGAGTTCCCAGGGAGATATACTAACCATAATTTTACCTTTCCCAGTTTGCCAATATATATCCATCCCAACTTCACTGGTTCTCCCTCTGTGGCTGGGAGATTAGAAATGTTTCAGAAGCATTTCCTGTGGAAGGGTTATGATAAAAGTTTAACTACCATTAGATTGATCGAATGTTGTTTGCTCTCCCATTAATGTATAGGGTGTTGGAACTAGGAAGCAGAGGCTGTTTGACAAATCTTTGGGTAAGCAATGCACATACGTGGAGGCCATGTAGCTTGTGAAGAAGGGTGATGGAAAGGAGTATAGCATTAGGAGTAATAGAGTGTGGACTATAAGTAAAGTTAGGAATGCTATCAGTAATCATATTGGGTTGAGAGGTTTTTATGTATTGTTTGGTGTAATGGCGAGGCTCTAAAATTTGTGTTTCTTAACATTTTGCAGCAATAGATAAGGAGTGTTCTATAATGAATTATCGAAGTGTTTCAAAGATGGATGTTGCATGTAATACCTATTTAGCAAGACTGGGAGCTGAAATCAATGTCTGCATTTTCTTATTGGTAACAAGTTAGCCTTTCCAAAAGGAAAAGAGAACAAATAGTGACCATGAAGGGTTGTAGCCTAGAGGTACTTCCTCACCTTTCAAAGTAGAAGGTTGAGGGTCCAAGTTTCCTAAGGAGCAAAGTGGGTGTGTGAGTCAGTTTCTTGACAAGGTAAAAAAGAAAAGAATAGAGAACACAGTGGTGGAAGGTTTCAGGAGAGAGGTGCTAAGTTTTAGGTCCGTCCTTAAGATGTTAAGGGTAAAAAGACCCTCAAGCATCCCTTCTGTTAGACCGTCAGTTTTTCCCTAAAGGTAAGCTGTAAAGAAATGAGTTCAACAATTAAAATCAAGTTCCTACACCTTCCCTCATATATGACCCTGTCTCACATTCAGACAGAGACAAAACAAACAGAAACCATAGAGTGCAAGCTTGCACGGACAAACAAAGCAGGTTAACCAATCTAGACAGAGAAACATAAACCCAGGGCATCTCTGGAACAAGGCTCAGATACTATGTATCCGGTAACATTACCAATGGCCTCAAAAACTTGAGCTCTTAAGGAATAAGTCTAAAAATGCATAGCAAGCTCACAGATTGGAAGGGCATTTAACAAGTTAAAGCACCTAGTGTGGTTACATCGTATTGGTGGCAGCAGATACTTTATGCTCTTAAATGATGATTTTAGTAGAATGGCATGGGTTTATTTTTTAGAAGATATCAGAGGCACTAACTCATTTCACAAAATTCAAGAATATTGTAGAAAATGAAGAAAACTGCAGGATCAAGAGATTGAGATCTGACTTTGGTGGAGAATTTGCAAGCAACGAATTTGAGGACTATTGTACAGATCATGGAATCAAAAAGGAGTTCCCTTGTACCAACTAGGAAAAAAAAAATAGTATATTTATAATTTTACTTATCAAAAAAAAAAAAAAAAAGTTGTTCTTTGTGGCAAGAACTCAACAAAATGGAGTGGTAGAAAGAAATAGAAGGACGGTGCAAGAGATGTCTAGAACTATGTTGCTTGATTAAGGGATATATATCTAAGGGATTTTGGACTGAAGCTGTGAATACAGCTGTGCACATTCTAAATTGAGTCCTTCTTAGACCCGTGTCAACCAAGACTCCTTATGAGTTGTGGCATGGGAAAGCAGCCTTAGTCAACTACTTCAAAGTCCTTGGTAGTAGATGTTTCATCTACAATAATGAAGATATTCTGGGTAAATTTGACCAAAATCTGATGCAGGAATATTTTTGTGTTACTCCACAGAGCAAAGCAATCAGATGCTATAATCTAAGGACAAATAAGCCGGTTGAATCTACTCATGTTAGAATTGATGATCAAGAAGATAACTCAAGAAAATACCAAGGCTGCAAGTGATGAATTATAACCTATCTTCTACAGACACAACAGATCAGAAAAGGGATCAGACACAGTCTAATAATCCAAATCTTCAAAGAGAAGTTCAACAAGAAAATATTATTGGCAATAAGGAAACTGGAGTTATGACAAGAACAAAAAGAAAATCCTAGAAGATGGGGTGACACTAGCCACTTTGCTCTACTTTCAGCTATAAAACCAAATTGCTACAAGGAAGCCAAGGGCATAAGTGAATGGATTGAAGCTATGAAGGAGGACCTGAGTCAAATAGAGAAAAACAGTACATGGGAACTTGTGCCTCATCCAGAAACAAAATTGTCATTGGTATCAAATGGATGTACAGGAACAAGCTAGACGAAAATGGAAAGGTTATCAGGAATAAGGCAAGGCCAGTATGCAAGGGTTTTGCTCAAGTTGCTAGATTAGATTATGATGAAACCTTTACCCCTGTTGCCAGATTAGAATCCATAAGAATGATACTGTCATTTGCATGCTCAAGAGGTGTCAAGGTATATAAAATGGATGTAAAGTCAGCACTCTTAAATGGAGATTTTCATGAAGTGTTGTATGTTGTGCAACACTGCAACCAGAAGAAGGTTTTGTCCTTGGAAATCATCCTTCTCATGTTTACGAATTGAAGAAAGCTCTATATGGCCTCAAGCACGCACCAAGGGCCTGCTATGAAAAACTCCACACTTTTTAAATTGCTCAAAATTTCATTAGAGGTAAAGTTGATGAAGCTCTTTAAGTTAACCAACAATTAATTCAAGGGCCCGGCAGGAAAAACTCACACACTTTCTTAATTGTTCAAACTTTCATTAGAAGTAAAGTTGATGAAACTCTTTAAGTTAACTGACAATCAGTTCTTGATCAAACAAATATATGTTGATGATATAATGTTTTGTGGATCACATGAAGTTCTAACTCGAGTTCGCAAGACACATGAATTCTCAGTTTGAAATATCAATGCTAGGAGAGCTTAGCTACTTTCTGGGCTTTCAAATTTATCAACAAAAGTCTGCCATTTTTATTTCACAAGAAAATTACTCTAGAGAGTTGGTTAAGAAATTCAGTATGCTTGAGAGCAAACCTGTGTCTACTCCCATCTGTATGAGTACTAAACTTACTCTTGATGAAAATGAAGAATCTGTTGATGCCACTCTATATAGATCCATAATAAGAAGCCAGCTTTATCTCACTGCGTCTATACCAGATATTATGCATTCAGTAGGTCTAGTGGTCAGATTCCAGTCCAATCCCAAGGCCTCACACTTGCAAGCAGCTAAAAGAATACTAAAGTATATTATGGGCACCCTGTCTTATGGTCTTCATGATAAATAAAGTAATTATCATGAATTGCCTAGTCGGATGCTGATTGGGGAGAGGTTCTATCCCAGATAGGAAAAGCACCACAGGCAGCTGTTACTTCCTAGGTAACAATCTAGTTTCTTGGCTTAGTGAGAAAGAAACAAGGTTCAGTAGCTTTATCAACTTCTGAAGCATAATATATTTCTGCAGCTCAGGCCTGTTCTCAAGTTCTGTGGATGAGAAATATCCTAACAGATTTAGGAGTTATTTTTCAAAATCCCACTATTATTCACTGTGATAATCAAAGGGCAGTTTCTATAAGCAAGAATCATGCACTTCATTGCAGAAGTAAACACATTGATTTTAAATATCACTTCTTTATGTTCAAAAGGATATAATCTCTAATGATGCACAACTTGCTGATATTATTATGACAAAAGCTCTCTCAGCTACTAGATTTCACACAATAAGGACAGCCCTGGGTGGTGTTGAAAAAATCTAGTCACTGCTCCTTCACTCCCCTTTCTGATTTCACATTTCTGGTTTATGGAGCTAGTTTTTAGGGGGAGTTTGTCTCAGCTCTTCTTGGTACATTGTTTTCAGCATGTTCCCTTATCTTTCAATGAAAAAAAGGGGTCGAGTTTGTTAGTTTTTTCCAGTGTTATTAAAGGCTCAAGGCACTAGAGGTCCTTTAGAGCCAAGGCACGAGGCGCGAGCCTGAGTGAAGCGAGGCACACAATTGAAAATTTAAACTACCAAAAAACCATTCATATCTTGTAAGTCATATCAAATTCCAAAAATTAATACCAAATATAAAAAAGTAAATCCATCAACTATACAAGCATACAAGAAACATAAAACATAGCACAAATCTGTTTTCTTGAAAGGCAAAACAGAATTTGTTTTTTTGGAAAGGCAAAACATAGAACAAAAAGAAATAAATCTGTAAAAAAAAAAAAAAAAAACTGTTAACAAGAAAAGGAAAAAATTAAATATTAGAGCCCAAAAAAAAAAAACGCAGACACAAAAGTAGATGGAGAGAGAGAAGTAGACAAGAGAGAGAGTGTTAAAGAAGAAAAGGATAGAAAATAGAGCCCAAAAAAAAAAAGACAGAGAAGAGAACTAGATGAAGAAAGAGATGTGAACGAAGATGAGACGAGAGGAGTAGAGGAGAATAGAGACAAGAAGAAGAAGAAAGAACTAATGTGGCTTCGTCCTTCGTCGTTGGTCTCACAGTCTCACTCTTTCTCAGTTCGGTTGACCCTTTGACTCTTGAGCTTTCTTATTTGTTTATTCTTTTGCACAAAAATGTATTCTCTCATGCGCTTGAGCATTCTTATTTGTTTATTAAGTTGCCAAAAGAATCTTTTTGGCTTAAGAAATAGAATAATCAAAAATTTTAAAAAAAAAAAATATATATATATATATATATATATAGAAAAAGAGTGAGGCATGCCTGACAAATAGGACGAGGCGCAACCGAGGCACGAGCCCAGTGTGGATTTGATGCCTCAATTTTTTATTTTTTTTTAAGTGATTTTTGATGGCTCAATTATTGTGTTTAAGTTTTGAGGTCTTGCCATAAAAAAAAAAAAAGGGGGAGATTGTTGATTCAGGTAAAGCTCTGTTTGGTCCTATGCTTGGTTTGTTCTTTTGCTGGTCAAAACAAAATGGTTTTATCCCAAGCCAAGCTTAATGTGTGCTTAGGGATTTCTTTTTGTGGGAGGAGATTTCCTTTTGTAATTGAAATGTATACCATTTCTACTCTAAAGAATCATCATCTAAGGGAAGCTTAGTGCTCAAGGTTATTTCAGTTATTGAAAGGGTTTTTATGTAATTTCGTGAGTCATTCATTTGAAAGGTTGTCACCAACGGCTGGTTCAAATTCTTATATTACCCCTAAAACTTATAACTATATATCTTCTCTTTGTTTCTAACAGATCTTTCCAGAAACTTTGAGAGACAAATTGTTGTCATCCTTTGAAAGATTAAATTGACACTCAGAAAGATCAATAGAAGATTGAGGAAGCTTTCCAAATCATGAAGCCCTCATTCAAATGGTGGTGCTCTGTACTGCAACTATAAATTGTTCTGCAAGTTCAATCTTCAAGAGCAAGACTTCTCTTCATCAAATGAAGCTGCTCATACATCAGAAGATTGAATACTGATAATATCTTTTTGTATCTTATAATTACTGTTTAGTGGGTGAGACTGTGATATTTGTACAGTACTAACCAGTACTCTCTAGTGAATGTTGTCAGTGTTCTGTTGGGTGCCATCTTTGATTGTAACGGTGAATCGCCAGTTGAACTACTGTAGTTTAGAATAAAGGAATTACAGAGAGTTGAGTGTCCTTTACTCATAGTGCACCTTTGTTAAAGCCAAAAGGCTTCGTGGATGTTTCCCCTATTTTGGGGGTTATACCGTGTTACAAACATTTGTGTTGATTGTGATCTAATTTTGTTGATGAGTGTCCTTTACTCATAGTGCACCTTTGTTAAAGCCTAAAGGCTTCGTGGATGTTTCCCCTATTTTGGGGGTTATACCGTGTTACAAACATTTGTGTTGATTGTGTTCTAATTTAGTTGATTGATTCAGCTTGAAAGTTACATTCTTCTACAAGAAAGGAAATTAGAAACGAACCAATTCACTCACTACCCTCCTTTCTTGGTTTCTTCAGTATCACCAAATTTATAAAATCGATCATATAAGTATATTGGGTCCACTCCATACAAGTAGTTTGTTTACAAGACATTTAATTCAAATGCATTTATGCATGTATTTTGATGAGTCCCACACCGCATGTCAAGATATAATTGGTTGGCGAAACCATGTCAGCAAAATGACATGGTATCACTAGGGGTACTGGGTAGACTGGATCCCATGAGTTTCCCTTTGAGGTTTATCACATAAAAATCTGTCTCTCCTTATGTTTATTTTACTTTATATTGCTTATGATTGGATGTGTTATGAGTAAGGCATGATGGTTTGATTGATTATTGAAAGTTGAGACTTAGTGTTATTTTTTCTATTTACATTATTTGGTAATTTAGTTTAATCAAAAAAGTAGCTAAAAAAATTAAGTCAAGATAACCAACAAGACCTATTCACCTCCCTTCTATGTCTAGATCATGGACCCTGCGCATAATCTCTGTTACAACCTAGGGTCCAGTCCTTTACCCTATCACCTTCATTTTCACACCTAGTTGTCTAGTACTTGCGACAGATATCAATATCCATTGATCAATCTCCTAATGATGTAACTATGGTTAACTCAAAATAAGGAGGCAATATCCACCACCAAATGATAGAACACCAATTCCATACTGAACCATTCATAATTTATAGACCAAAAGATAAGCTGTAAATTTCAGAAAAAACCATCTGAAGAAAGATCTATAATCAAATTGCTGTAGAAAATTAGCAGTTCTATTTGGGGAAAACATATGAAACCAACTGGAAGTTATCAACAACAACAACAACAACAACAACAACAACAACAACAACAACAACAACAATAATAATAATAATAATACGAACTGCTAGAAGTACCATGAACAGTTTGTGATCATACTAACCGAGGTATTTCTAAACCATTTGGCACTATATTTACAATATAGAGAGGATCCAGATTTCCTACAGTGTGCTCCAACAACACGCCTACCTGCCAATTAGTGAAACATGTGTGAAGACTTCTAAAAGTAACATTTGAATACACACTGATAATGTTTTCATGCACATTTAATCGTCAAAATCTGTATATAATAATACCATTTCAGGTTTGTGAATACACTCTTTGATCAATTCTTCCCAAAGTTCATCATCATGCTGCATACCCACAAATTCTATAGCCTGTACATAGTTATGACACTTACCCATCACTACTAAAATTCAGAACAAGAATACAAAGAGAAAACCGCAAGGGATATATGAAAAGATACCTCTTCTATATTCCCTAATTTATTTATGATAACTGAAAGGGCTTGTTTTGAATTTCCCATTCTGCCAAGGATGAAAACTTGCTCTCTCACTAGATTTTTTCTTACGCAAATCTCATACGCCTGAGATTAAATTTCAGGAATAATAATGTCAACACAAAATATAAATCATGGAAGATTATAATTTACCACCATTCACTCTGCAAACCTTCTCAAGTGTGTAATGCTGACTACTACGAAGAAAGGAAAGCAGCATCTTAGGATCATAGTCTGCATAAAGCTCCACCTGTTATAGTTAATAAACAGAAGCACAACTGTTAGATAATGCATGTAACATAACTGCACATAAATACAATTAAGTACACCAGACGAGCAATTTAGGAAGTGAAAATATAATGAAACCTTAAGTAACACTAGCAGTGAATTGTGTAATGGATTAAATGAACAATGAAAAAGCGAGATACCAGAAAAGAAGAATCCTAATCAGATACCTAACTGATGAATGCATCTTGTAGAATAAATCAGGTGACAGAAAATCAGGTGTCAAGTGGCAAAACATTTGCAATACTTTCAAACCCAGACCAGAGGTCATTCCAGCAGGAGAACAGCTCAATCCAACTGAATTTGAGCACTGATTGAACTGGATCACCCATGACATGAGAACTATTATGTCTAGCGTTTGCACACATACGTGCTTTTGAAGTTGCAATCTAGATGGCAATGATTTTAGCAAAGAGTTAATGCCTCACTAGGTGACCATCTGAATAAGCAACACAGTACAACATTTAAGAGAGACTGTCATCTCACTAAGCATCGCGACACGTCTAGTGCATCTGGCCCAAGACAGCACCATCTTTTACGACATTGTGTGAGACACCTTGCAGTACCACAGTGTGTCACCTGAGAAATGTCATCCAACCATTATCATAAAAAAGGAGTGCCTTCGCACTCTCCAGCCACTTAATCATGCACTTCCTCAAGTGTATTCTTCTTTCCTATGAAAACCCACTTACCGACCACTCAAGTCTCTCTTCCTTCAACAATCTAACATCACCCTAGTCTCTCTCCTTCACTCTCAAACCATAAATTAAACATATCACACCATTTATTACTTGCATTTCTCATAAAAAATAAAAAATAAATTTACAAAACAGACAAACAAATAAAAGATGTTTTTGTATACATAATTGTCATCTTGTTATATATTGTTAGAGAGTTTATTTCTATTATTCATCAAGGGCACTATTGTATTTTAGTCTGCTGAATTCAGCGTATACAGGTCGAGGACCACACCAACTGGCTCGCCTGAATTTTCTGGTAATTTATGGTGGTATTCTCGTTGCATTTTGATGCTGTTTGAGGATTGTTTTCCTTTTTCGAAACATTTTCGGAATTTCAGCCCCCTATATTTTGCGATCTAGAGTTCTGAACTTTTTTTTATTTTATTTTTTTTGTTGACATCTCTTCAAAGGGTGTCATTTAAGGCTTAGAGAAGATTGCTTGGTGGCTGCGTGTTGATTCATTGCATTTGGGTTGATTTTTTGGCCAAAAGGGGTCTTGGATAAGGAATTTTACAGGCAGTTGGTACTCCATGCATTTACAGGCTGTTGGTACTCTGCACGAAATTCTCCTTGTCTTCGTAGCCCACGCTTCCATCTCCTCTAAGGAACCCACATCTCTGTCGAAGCTCCCCACAAGGCACGATTTGAGAATCGTCTCGCGTATGGTGGTACAGTGTTCGTCCATCTTGAGAACATGGCCTCTATTTGTGGTCATGCTCTCCACTTTTCCTTGCAGATCCAGACAAGGGAGCCTTGCAGCCTCAAGAAACGACAACCTCTGACCATCCAGAGCTCTCATTGAAGAACCCAAGATAACCAGAAGAAAGAAGCAAAAAAACAGATCTCAAAAGTCGCCGGAGTAGAAGACTGTAAATTGCAATACAATCGAAGAGAAGCAGAGGAACTCAAGAGAGAAGAGAGGAAAACAAAAAACGTTGTTTAAAATTTGACCTTAAAAGTAACAGTAGTTTTAGGTTGTAAACTAATTTGTATATTTTTTATAGTTCAAGAGATTTTTGTCATGGTAGAGGGGTATTTGCAAAAAGTTGATAGTTCAAGGGGGCGGTTTTTCGCATTTTACCAAATGCAACAGAACGGCATACTATTAACAAGATAAATTTATTTTACATATCTCCCAAGCAGATGCAAAAGCAAAGTTGCAGAGACTGGTGCCTCACATTGAATGAACCAAATATCAATATGCCACTAATACACAAGACATGAAAGCTTTGACCAAGACAATGATAACACTGACACATTAAACAGTTTCTCATGATCTGAAAGACTAACAGTTCAACACAGGAGCAAATTTCAACATGAACAGATTTTTTTAACTATAATTGTGAAAGCTCATATGGTTCCCAAATTAGAAGAAGGAAAACTTAACCCAACAGAACCCAGTGAATTCTGTCTAGAAGGTGCATTCACCAGTGGACCTCATAAGCATATAATTGATCATGATCCATTGCAGGTCAATTCATAAAAGCATCATTTCATGTTTATATAAGTGGTGTTTTCGCTATATTTATGAGAAACGAGATACTGATGACAAGCCTTTCTGACTCGAACCCAGAGAAGATAAAGAAGTTAAAACACAGAAAACCAACTATAATGTAAACGGCATTGTATTATAAAGTTTTAAGTCTCTTCTTCAAACCTGCATATCATGGAAATCCCTTCCAGCATGTGGATTAGCTTCAAATAGTGAATGCAGATATAGATGTAAAAAGTATCTGGAGTCACACTTATTCCCTGCAGCTAAAAGTTGCGAAACAACTTCAGGTGGAGTAATTAACTCCCTGTGCTGGATCAACAATGGAACTGCGCGTTTGCAATCTAATGTCATCAGTTGAACAACCTGAAAATACATAGGCAATAGAACAAAGAGTTGTGTAAAACAAATCAGATCCAACAAACACTTTAAATATGAACAACTTGGAAGAATGAAAAATATTATGAGTTTTCGATTGTCATGATATTGAGAATTCTTTAGATATAGAAATGACTTTGTTCTCCTGATAATGAAAATATCAGTAAAACCACTCCAAAAGAACCATATAGCTTCACTAATACAGTAATACTTTCAACTGAACTGATAAAAATCATACCTTTTCACGAACTACGTCATGTAAGTCATGATTTTCGATGAATTCAAATATATCAGGCTTCATAAGCTGAAAAGCAAGTCAATAAAAACAATGATAAGAAGAAGGAAATCAAAACAGGGAATATAGCGACAACTTGCTTTCTCAAAGAACATCTTATGTGCTCATTTCATGGAGTACAACTATTTCTAGTGACAGCTACATTTGTGCATGAATGTGAATGTAGAGCACTTACATCCGCATACAGTATGAAAGCTTTCTCATACTGTGAATCGATTACATATAACTCCGCCAGTGCCTAACATGGTAAAGAAACACATAATTAATAAGATACAATATAAACAAAACTCATAACAAACAATTTTTTTTTTTTTTGATAAGTAACAAAACTCATAACATGACAAATAAAATGATTAAGACTGACCTCTTTGAGCGCATCAGTCATGGATGAAGTATTAAGCTGAGGTTCTATGGCAGAGATAACATTCAATGCAGAATAAATTACAGGTGGCCAAGATTTAACAGTTGCTATGAGATCCTTGTGGAAAGATGGATTTGCTGCCAGAGCTACAAGAGCAACCTGTAGCATAAGAAACAACTTAGAACTTGTTCTCAAATTGGGACACCAAAAAGGGACAGAAAGATTCAAATATAAGTTTGTAGGAAATACTGTAGATTGCAAACCTCATAAGCAGTATCACGTAACCTCGGGTTTTCTGTTGGTATATACGAAACCAGTACCGGAAGCTGGCGGATTTGAGCAAAGTTGAAAACCCATCTGTGAAAAAAAACCCACTTCTAGTAATTCAAAATATATTTACAGCTGAGTATATATTACATAATAGTTAGTACCTCTCCCATGCCGAAGCAGATCCTTGTAACAATTTCGGACATAAAGACGCAGCTTCTGCATATTTCCTTTCCACAATCAAATGGTCAAGGTATCTCGACCCCACCTATAATAGAACAATATTGGAACACTACTGAATATACTACACTAGCAAATGCAACTAAAACTAAAATAGGTAATATATTTGGCTATTTTACATTCTCCAACAAAAAATAAAAAATTCAAAAATTGTAAAGTAATCACATAATCACAAAATGGCAACATCATGATTACAAGATAGATTGACCAGAACAAGCTGGAAGCCAGAACTACAAAAGGAATATCTAATCAATTATAATGGACTAACAAACTATCAGGGAAAAATAGAAGGAAAAAAAATTAAAAACAAACAAAAATTGCAACAGGGCTTCCATTGAACTGCCGCATTATGGTTACAGGAAACATTGACAAGAAGGAAATCGGGAAACAAAAAGAGGATAGTATCTAGAAGTAAGAAGCCTAGTTAGTAAATTCACATATGATACGCGAATTAAACGCGTATGTACGAATTTTAGGAAAATACTCCCGTTTGCCGATCAGGGTTGAAAGATACAATAAAATACGCGTTTTTTTCCATCATCCTATATGTAACGCGTTTATTCGTTTTGGTTGCCCCGTTTAATTCGTGTTTATACTTTAGGGTAATCTAAATGTTTTTTTTATTTCGTTGACGCTTCTAATGATGCATTTTTCTCAAACACACATTATTAACTCAAACTACCATCTTTTGTTTGGTATAGCCCTTTTCTTTCACACCATCAAAATAATACTGTTTGTTGTGCAATCTCGGGAAAGGTTGTGACCACTCAGTTGTTCTACTATCAAAAAGTAATGAAACACATATATATACCTTGTGGAATACTAGAATTTTGAAGAATCATAGATTTTTATTGATGTTTGTAGACATTTATAAATTTTTTGTTTTGTTTTGAGATCTTTTAAATTTTGTTAGTATCTTTATTATTATTATTATTTTGGAA
>JAOTQH010000007.1:4141316-4161794 GCA_025631255.1 Cornus kousa | reverse complement strand
GGTTTGAGGTTTGAATTAAGTGGTTCCACTTTACTTTCTTTATTTTTTTCTTTGGGGGGTGTGCGTGTGTTGGGGGAGGGGGGCAGGCTTTGGTATCTGTTTATAAGTTACTGTTACAGTGAATCAATATTCTTGGCGCTTAAGTTTAACCGTCCGATTTTCAGTCTATGCTCATGCCATGAAATGTTCTTGCACTGTTTGGGCCATTTTTGCAGATCATTTTGTGTCATATCACTATCTGAATGCATTTATAAGATGACCAATATCATCTTTTATTTTTCAGGCACTGAAAATGGTCATGGAAAAGGAGAATTGGCTGAAACTGCCGCCAGACACAATACAAGTGGTAAGTTTTGCTGGCCTTGTTGGTGATGGAGCGGCCCTTATTGTCCCATCTGATCGCATCTCATCTAATGCTGGAGTGCTGCACTCCGGTAAATCAGCAGACTCAATTGAAACTGGATCTAAGAAAAGTGGATTTTCCCATTGGCTTAGTAATGGAAACCCATTTTCGCAGAGACTAAGCTGTGCTTCCAAAGAATATCATGATTCATTTTTACATAATGGGTCAGCAATCTCAGGAGAAGCTGATGTTAAAGCTAATGATTCTCACAATGATAAGCTATCTCCGAGGAGTAGTGTTGAAAATAATGTGAATGGCAACAATTCTGTTTCAGAAGATGAAAATGAAGATCTTCATGCAGACTTCATTGATGAAGATAGTCAACTCCCGAGTCGGATTTTGAGACCTAATCATTTAAAAAATTACTCTTCACATTGTAATGATGAAGAAACGATAGCACAAACGGGGTCGTCGCTTTGTCTTCTAAGGTGAATTACTCTTTGTTCTGACACTAGAATACTAAATATGTTCGTAGATGCACTGAGCTGAATTTAGTTTTGCGCAATAGGTTGATGGATAAATATGCAAGGCTAATGCAAAGGCTAGAGATTGTTAATGTTGAGTTCTTTAAGGTATGTCCATATCTGATAATTTTCCTCTTATTCATTATTTCTATCTGTTTAGTTTACAATCTTAATGTATCAGTGTTTGTGCCTTTTTCCTGATTTAGTCATTTCTTACAGGGAATTTGCCAATTGTTTGAGATTTTTTTCCATTTTGTGTTCGAAGCATTTGGTCAGCAGAACACTTTTCCTAGTGGAAAAGGCTTGAATGACTCTCTCACTTGTAAGATTCATTAGTCCTTGTTCTTCTCTCTCTCTCCCCCCTATAAAAAAGAATAACTTATATATTGATTCTTTTTCTTTGTTTTTTTGTATTGTGATTTTTCATCATATTTCTTGTTCAATCCTTTTCTTAAAGCTAATTATATCTGGTCTGAGCTACTTGTTATTTTGTGGGAATCTCTTCATTATAAATTACTTCTTTCTTGTGGTCCTCAGATCGGCTGAAGACAGCCTTGTCCAGAATAACACAAGATTGTGATCAGTGGATAAAATCCCAATCTGCATCATTTTCTTCCTCTACACCCACATCTTTGAATGACGTGACACCTACTAGTCCACCCAGTCACTTGCCCAGCACATATTTCGGCCTGAAGGTACTTATTTCCATTTTTCAGGTCACTGGCTTCTTTCTTGCTTGCAGAAATTTTTGTTTCTTGTTGTAATTAAGCAAGTTACTTGGATTCAAGTAGCTTTCCTGAATTTTTGTTTAAAACTACAACTACATGAGATTTGGTGTCATTAATATCATGAGCGAAAAAATATTTATGTTTCTTCTAGTTTAATGTTGACTTCTAATTTCGTGTGTGATTTATCAATCTTGGTTCAATTTCTGATAGGTATCAAGACAAACAAAGAGCAAACCGTGTCCTTGTTTTTTACGGTTGTGCCTTATGTTGTTACTTATTCTCTTGGCCTTGTTTGTTAGATAAAGTTTGCATTCATGTTTTATATATTTATTTTCATTTAATTTTTCTTGGAAACAACGTAATTCATTATGAAAATATATTAGAGAAGTCCTATCTGATGGCTGATGCTCTCCTCATTTATTCTTTTTCCTTCTTTCTTACAAACCTGAAGGTCTCAAACACCATTATCAACTTCGTATAAGAGCACCTACCAAAAAATGGTATCTGAACATATCAACATCAAATGGACATGGAGATTATTGGTGCAAAGAACTGTCCATGTGGATGACCGGCTCTCTTGTGGACCATATAATTAGGGATTTGAACAATATCTCTAGTCTTTATTTACTCAGATTTGAAATACACCAGCTTAGTTGACATGGTGGTATCTGATTGGTCTCTTAACCTAATATGTCAGCTGTTCCATTCCACTTGTTGCCTATAGAAAATGTTTAAAAGAAAAAGAACCTTAGGTTGGAATTTCTCCTCTTTTATTGCTTCACATCCCTTATACCTCCTAAAATAATAATATAATTTTTTATTATATATAAAAATTTAATTTTTTGCTCAATTTCTAATCTATATTTACAAATATAACTCATTTAACTGACTTTGAAAAACATAAAGGTTCACATGCCCAAATTCCCTCTCTCTCATCTCGTCCATCTCTTCACCTCACTCTCTTCCTCTCTTTGTTTCATTCACAGCTCCCAGTCTCTGTATTCCAGTGGTTCCTCTCTCATCCCCTCCATATCTTCACATATTTAGATCCTTATCTCTTATTTTATACATATTTCTTTGAATGAATGCACACACACATATATTTATATAGCATCTTCATCCTCTGACATTAAAAATAAAAATAAAAAACACCACCTACAGAGATATCCCTGCGTGTCTGACGGCATGTCCGATCTTGAAAAAAAAGGACACTTATGCAGAGTGTTGGACACGTGTCTGACACGGATATAGAACCCCTCCTTGGCATGTCAGTGTTTTAGAGGTTATAGTGAACAGGGTCCTACATACTAAAAAAAGGGTTTAAGTGTTTTTTCCCTTTCAACTATAATTATTCATTTCTGTAGCTAAACCAAAGGATTGTCTACACAAAAATATCTCATTGCGATAAGAAAATAAAAGAATTATTTATCTCTATGGACTTTCTAGCTTTCATTAATATATTTTCTTTTCTTTTTACATATTTTAAATTATCCAATAAGGGGACAAGTACTGGTGAAGAGGAATCTTCTGTTTTCTAGCACCTAAAATTTTGTTATCCTTTTGGTGCTGAACTTTGCTGCATTCTTCCAACCCTATTTTTGCTTGCCCTACTCAGTTGTGATCATTGAAGAAACTATCAAATGCTCTTCATAAATTTGTGTCCTTCTATGCGATACCCTGTAAAAATATCTGATGTCGTGCACTTCCTTTTTTATCTTTTATCCTCAGTGTCTAAAGTTTCTTTGCCTCTAGGTATTGTAGAAGCACTCTTATCAACTTTGGAAGGGCAAGATGTGTGAGAAAGTGGAAGTTTAGGTCGAATTGGGACTAAAAGCTGAAGTAGAAAAATACTAGAGGCATAAAATGGGTATTCACCAAGCACTGAAAGTTTGATGGTTTTGTTGTCAGATATGTATTAAGATTGTTGGCCAAGGGCTTTAATCTAATTAGAAAAAAAAGAAGTCATGTAAAGTTTGACCGTCTATTTTAGCTGCTTCTGTGGTTGGATATGTATAATGCTCTCCAACATGTATTGTTGGTGGAAGAAGTTTGCATAGCAGATACAAATCAGTCAACAAATCACTCAAACATTCTGAAACAATACGGTAAGTAAATCATAAGTCATGTAATTGATGATATCTCTGACTTAAATTGTTCCAGTGAAGATGTTAAAATTTGGACAAATATGTGCAAGGAGTTTGAGATTAATGTGGGCCAATTAAGGCACTTAATTGGCATTGAGGTTGTTAGGTCAAAGAAGGTAATTGTTGTCCCACAAAAACACGATTCCTTTACATCCAAAGTGTGGTATATATTCACTTAAAATGCAGCTGTTGAAGAAATAAATCGAGTGGATTTAATGTCAAGTAGGTAACCATGACTAGTTTCTTGACTGAATGGATCTCAAGAATTCTCCGAAGATGATAAAAAACCTCTGCTACATTACTCCACTTCCTCTTAAATGCAAGTCATTTTATATTCAAGTTTTGGTTATCTAAAGTGGCAGTCTTTAGAGATGCATACCGAACATGACTACTTTGTGATTCACATCTAGTTGTTGCACTTTTCTTGTGGAAAATCTGATAATTGGGTAAAAACGTAATAAACGGACACTAAAATGATCATTTGGTAAAGTTTTGAGTAGAAATTTGTGCTATACATGGGAGTGTGTGAATTTGATTGGGTGAAAACTTGGGTAGACAAAAACATATGGAATGATTTTCTGACAATAAGGGACTTAAGTCCATTATAGTTATCTATGTGAAAAAAATAAAGTCTGTTTGACTACCAGATTATCCATGCAAACTCTTAGACTATACGAATTTGTACTCCCTCTGTAAAGATAGGAGACATGCAAACTTTACTTTGAGGTGTCTTCTTCTCTTTTGCCTCTGATTTTCATCTTTAGTAGAAATTTTAAGGTTTTAAAAAATCCATTAGCTCTTGTCCTAGGAGGCTAGGACAAAGGAACTGCCTTGTACAATTTGAAACTATAGAATCTAATGGTACAAAGAACCATGAACAGGTTCTGATCTTTAGTCTCTGTTAAGATTTGCTTATTACTTCATTAAATTGTCAAATGTGCATTACTCTTTTACACGTAACCACTTATTGCTTTGTGTAAATTAAGTTTTTTATGAGATAAAACAGTGCCATGTCTGTGAAGTTATATGTTTATTAATATCAACATTATGCTGCAGGAAAGATGTGCTGGTGCTGACACTATTTCTCTTGTTGCTCGATTATTGCATAGATCTAAAGCTCATCTTCAGTCGATGCTTCTGCAAAATAATGCAACTATAGTTGAAGATTTCTATGTGCATTTGGTATGTCTTTGACTGCATTTAAAGAAAACATTAGTCATGGTAGCTTGGGATATCGCTAAATGATATGGACGAAGTTAAAATTTTGCTTGTGATAATAACAATCACGATGATGATGGAAAAAATTGGTTGGCGTTTGGTCAAGTAAAACTTCAATGGCAAATTCAATCTTGTAATTTTATTTTAAATAAGTACCGCAATCTGCTATGTTTGCGAGATATTATTCTGAATATAAAAATTTGCATTTGTTGTCTCATAAATTGTCATATTGTACTGATACTGCTTAACAGACTATCACATTTTTTTTTTTTTGATAAGTAACAGACTATCACATATTTAACATTGGATAGTCCTTGCCAAAATGCACACAAAGTGCATGCATGTGTTTATGCACAGTGGGGGTGTACGCATGCCTGTGTTTTATCCGCTTTACATATGGATTATTTTAGTTCAGCATATTGGAATTTCACCTCTTAGTATGGATAATCAATAAACGATGCAGGCCGACGCTGTTCGTGGACCAATGTTACCTACGTTATTTATATATTTGTAGATTGACAAGATTAACGCAAGTCAAATTAGGTTCAGAAATGATGCCTAAAGAAACAGGGAGAGCGGATATTGAAGAACTTGGCTTTGTCATGCTATATGTTCCCTATTTAAATAATTTGATTTTAGTTAAAAATGATAGTGTTTCTTTTAATAAACCATGGAATTTTTTCATTTTCTTTTACAAAAAACATGTTCTTTTATTCCTATCGGGGAAGTTACCAAATTACTAAGTATGGATCAGCTTTGTCCTTGATAGCTCAGCAAGTGTTCCAACTGAAAGATGTTGTTTTTTTTTTCTTTTTTTTTTTTTCTTTTTTTTTTTTTTTCCTTCCTACATAGTAATTATCTTTATAGAAATTCTAGATTTGAATGAACTTGATGGAAGGAAATTTTTTTTTGGCTTGTCAGGTCGATTCTGTACCAGATCTTACAGAGCATATTCATAGAACGACTGCAAGATTACTTCTCCATATTGATGGGTAAGTCATAAGAGCATAGCTCGGCTGGTTGATATGTTTCAAATAAATGTTCTACCTTTTGAATAAAATGAATAGTATTTTACACTTGTAGACTGGTTGAATAATGTGAGTCAATTTGACAAAAGCCTGAGGTTAACATGTGTAATCGCGTATTAAATTTTAATTTTATTCCGTGTATTAGTATTTTTGTATTGGTATTTGTGACTTTGTAACAGGAATTCTAACATGTTAACCTTTGTTTATTAGCAATGGTCCCAATACTCATTTTAAAACGTTATTATAACTAGTTACATATATAGAACTAAATGCAACATGATAAAGGAACTATAAACTTAAAAGCCAAACAGTTTGAATCAATTGACTAATTTTAACAATCACAAGGTCAAGTCAGAAGAAGTGTGAACCAATACCGACAATGATGAAAGATATTCCACATAGTAATATATCTCAAACTTTAGAGCTATAGGACTGAAGCTGAGCCCACTGTGGGGTGTATTTGGAATTTTATATCATAATAGGTTTAGGCTTTAGTACAGTTCTATGGGTTCTTTCCTTAGTAATGGTTTCTGTGGGACCTTTTCTTTGTAAATGGGATAAGATGTGTCTATTTCCCTGCATATGTGGCTTTAGTAGTTTTAGGTCTAGTTTGAGCAGTTAGTGTTTTTAATTTTGGAGTCATAATCTAGTTATGGGGATAACACAACCTTCAGTCTACAAGTCAATGTACTTCAGTGGAGAACAATGCAACATGGAGTTTTCCTGTAATTTCAAGGTTTTTTAAGCAATATATGTTGCTATTTAGATTTTTGGTTGTGAGGATGCCCAAAAACGGCGCGGGTCAGGTATGGCCCACACGACGAAAAACGGGCCGGGTAAGTGATCGTGGTCCGAACCGAGCTACCTCAAGTCAAGCCCAGGATTGAAAAAGGAGGCTGAAGGCCTGCTAAAGAAAGTTAAGCCCATGATTAAGGAGATCCAGAGAATAAGCCCAACGTCGTGAATTAGTTAGGAAACTACTAACATTGTAACAGTCTATAAATAGACTGAGAATGGAGTAAAAAAGGGGGAACAATTCTTGAAGTGTAATGAGACTCTGCCAAAATAGAGAGAGAATCTTTTTGCATCTTCAGGCTGGAACTGTGATTCCCTTGAATATTCTTCTTATTCTTCAACTTTCCCCTAAAATCTATAATGAGAAATTCTGGCATCTTGTTTTTTAAAATTCTAGGGACTTGTTTATTAGTAGTTCACTCACAACTGTAATAAAGACTAAATTTTGGTTCAGTCTCCCTCGGAGCCTAGATTTTAAATGGAAATCAAGGGTAATTAGTAGTTGATTATAAAAGAAGCGGCCCATTTATCAACTACTAATTAGCCTTGATTTTCTCTAGAACGACGTTTAAAATTCGCATACCACATTAATAACAGTTTTACTACTTCCATAAGTTATCACTTAACAATTCAAAACCTTAGGTAATTATAATCTTAATGCGTGGACAAATCAGCAAATTTATTGCTCTGATTCCTTTTTTATATACTAATTTATCAAATTGAATGGATGGCATCCTTAATTTATTTGTGGAGCATGCTTTTTAGATTTGACTGGCAAGCATTTCTAGCAGGTATGTTGATCGAATATCAAATGCTAAATGGGAGGTTAAAGAACTTGGATTAGAGCATAATGGGTATGTTTTCCTGGAATCTTGCTTTTATCTTGAACTTACTTTTTTCTACTAGGGGTTTGTCATCTAATTTTGACATGTAAATTTGGTTATGAATGTTTTATGTTGTGCAAAAATTCTCTTCTATGGTCATGCTAACACTTCAATTATAATATCAAGAATCTGTTACAAGCTCTTTTAGCATTAATATTAGGAGATCATGGTAACCGCATATATGTTAGGTCCTGGGTGTTTTGAAGTTTTAAAGAGCTTCTGGGCATTTATGGACCTCCATGTTGAATTCGTTTGTGATTTAACTCCCCAAAATTCCTCTCTCAATAGACTATTTTCTGCATTAGGATATCAAACGTGCGAAAATCCTTGTAATGTTTTTCATTTGGAAAATGTTATGATAATCTAGAAGCTGGAAAACGAAGATAGAAAATACTACACGAAAGTTCCTATAAATACGCACGTGTGTGTGTGTTTGTATATAAATGCATATATTAGACATTTTAAGATCACACCTGCATAATTAAATAAAGAAGCATGGTTAACAGTCTGTCATTAACCAAATTTTATATGAAGATGAAACTGAAATTAATAGAGACACTAAATGGACAGAATCTTGTTTAATGAAGAAATACAGTTAGGTTTGGAAATAAAAGGAGACATAAGAGTTAAAAAAGTGTCTTAAATGTGACCAAATAATAATATATATTTTTTGCTAGTTATGATCAAATAATAATAATTATAAAAAAAAACACTAAATGAACCACATAATGAGTCGTATTGGTGAAAAATGCACCATCGTATGGGCCTTGGCTTTTCGGGAGTCTGCTAACAAGATTACTGTGTAATATACCTGGCAAAGAAAAGACTACTACATAATTTATAAAGCATCAAAATGGTTATGACAGCCCTGACAAATGGCTTCCAAAAATTAGAACAGGATCTCACCTTCTGCCATTTTCTAATAATATTAGAACAAGATCTCACCTTGTGCTGCTCTGGGGTCTGATTAAAGTCCCATTAGACCTCTAGTTTCCATAAGTGGTTGAGATTATAGAAGTTATATAACCCAATTGGAATAAGAAATGGAACGTGAAAGGTGTTAGCAGTGACTGTGAATAGTGCCGCATTCTGAAAATTCAGGAGAAGTGTTTGACCTACAACATGTAGTAGTATCTCCTTCATGATACACCATTAGCTTTGACCGCTCGGCTCAACGCCTTCGGGGTTTAGAGGTGCTTCTTTGCTTCGCCTACTGCAACTGCCACTTGTCTGTTCGCCCACCTAACAGAGTCTGGTGCTCTCATGATTAAATGCAGCAAACCAAACAATGTTTTCATTAATAGTGTGGTAAACCGGTCAATCTTTTGGTTGCATAAGGAGGACAACGCATTATCATCAATCTTTTGGTGTCATTTTTTAAAGCATTATTTAAGGGATTGTTTTCTTTCTCCCAGGCTCATTTATCATTTCTTGACTTCATTTTTCTCTTTTTCTAATTCTCTTTTACAATTTCTTCTCATTTGAATCTTATTTTGCCTCCAGAGCTTACATGGTACCTTTCGCTTTCACTGTTCTGCTGCTGTTCTTTGACAGCGTTGATAATTTAAAGTCAAATGGGTCGCATTTATCTCCATATAATTTACCAAAGGGTTCAAGAGTTTTGTGTGAAATTGGATTGGGGGATATAACATGTGGATTAAATGAGGAAGACAAGAAATTTTACGAGGAGGAGAAGAGGAGAATTTAACTATCTTTTTGAATTATTAAGGTTTTGATGTATCATAATAGTATTAAGTACATAACTGGCATTTTGCATACATGTCTGATATTCTGGCATCTTGAGAGAAATGATGAAACTATCTAGGGTAACAATCTTTTAGAGGACCATTACCCCTGTCACAAGCCAAAGCAAATAAGCAATATAACAATTCTTGCCAAGAACTATGATCAAATTTCACGAAAGGAATAAATAACAAACCTGGGTGATAAATTCCCACAGGGAAAATTGTGTATACATTGTATGTCCATCTTTATTAATAATCAGAACATGGTTTTGTTTATCAGATCCCCTCAGGAATCTCCAAAGCCATCTACCAAAACCATGTTGTTCTGCCCTGCAACTACTTCTCTTGATATGGGTTCTTGGAGAGGCATGCAAATCATCCCTCACTTTGTCTCGCGTTTGAATAAGCAAAGCTTGAACTTATGCTTGATCACAAGCCACTAGGAACAGCAAGTCAATAGCTCTATGGTTTTTTTTTCTTCCCCATAGTCCACCACCAGGCACATGGGCACCAGACAATTACTGGAAAATTTCTGGGGGTAGCCCCTAGGGGATTTGAGCTTCCAACTTCCAATATTTTAGGTAGGAGGCTTGTCGTTAGGCTATCCCCTTGGGGTAATATCTTTATGGAATTTCTCTGTCTATGACATAAGTGTGGATGTACCAATTCTTAAACTTTTTTCTTAGGGTTAAATTTTATTTACTTATGATATCGAGTAATTTTATACTACTTGGTGGTTTAAAATATTTCTGAGATTCTGGGAAAGTGGAATTTGAACTACACTTTTGGTTTTCATTCCTAATGAAGCAGCATAAATTTGGTTGTTTGTCAATTTGGTTGAGAACTTATGAATGATGCTTCCACACCCCCTCCCCGCCATCTCTCCCTTCCTCTGCTCAATTCATTCCATGTTGTGAGTCTTCTTGTATTGGCAATTGGTTCACAATTGAAAAATTCTATGAGTTTTACTAGTTTCAGAGATATTTTTTATTTCAATAGAAAATAAAATATGTTGAAGTTAAGGGTTTAGTCAGAAGGGAAGAGGAATTAGATTGTGGCAATTAAAGTTCATTACATTATTATCTATGTAGTTGGGCTTCGACTATAGAGAAGACGTGGGTTGAATAATTTTAGGCAAACGGTTTTTTTGTTTTGTTTTTGCTTTTTTTTTTTTTTGCTTTTCAGAATTGTGATAAAAAAAGATGCAGCAATGCCATTGTTGAAATTAATTTTCTCATTGATTGTCTTTTTATTTTTTTCTTTATTTTTGAATTAATAGTAAATAAATGAGCCATGCCATTCTCTAAATGAGTCATGTTTGTATGGCATTACTTTTGTGGTTTTTGACCTATAGACAATCACGTAGTAGTGCCAGTTTTTTTGTGGGTTTTATCTCTCTGTTTCACAAATGTTTTCAAATCTTTCAAAACGAAAGAATATCAGGGAAAGAAACATTTGCTTTTCAATTTTGTAATTCTATCTGTTTTTCTGTTGGAACTGAGGTCATCTGTTTCAGCATTTCTACAATCTTGTGACAAGTGTTCATATTTTAGATGAGATCTCTTCAAAATTCCTTCTGTTTATATCCTTGTTAACGAGATCACAACCAATAATTGACTTGTGTGCTGACTACTTATTAATAGGTATGTTGATTTGTTGTTGGGAGAATTTAAGCATTACAAGACGAGACTTGTTCATGGAGGAATTCAGAAGGAGGTAAGGACTGGCATTAATAATATCAGACACACAAGCAAACAGCATTATCTAAATTAATAATGTCTCCTCTTTCTTCCCTCTTCAATTCCCAGCAAACAGCATTATCTAAATTTGAGATTGTTTAACTTCTCATATTTCACTTATATGTAGCATCTCTGTTGTATCAAAAATTTCAAAATCTTTTCCATATATATTTAGGATTTACTTATAAAGGTCATCATTTGCGTAAAATGTCTAATTGATGTAGGACTTCAAGGGAGGCCTCAAATAGTTGAATGTTGAAAGATTTAGTGGATGAAATATATGATAGTATAAGGCCGGAGTTCAGAATCTGATTGTAAGAGTGTAGGGTTTCAATTAAAGAGAAAGGATAAGGTACAAAAGAAGCCTTCAGAAGGCACTCTAATAGGAGCTAGGTATCACACACTAGAGTTTGTGAATTACTTGCAAGAAAATTTGGTAAGGCCCACACACTCGTTCAACCATTCCTAAAAACAAAATATTACACTCCTATTTGTCAAAGTTCCTACTCATAATCATGTAACTCTTAGATTTACATCATAATGGGCTAATAGTTCCTACTCATACCCATATGACTCTTACCTATATTGTAATGGAGGTAACCCATATGATTTATGTGCTCATCAACCATCAGTTTAGTCTTCTTACATCTTACATTGGATCCTTTGTACGAGATTTCACTCTTTCGCGTCACTCTCATATCTGCATGGAAGAAGAAAGGGAAAAGATGTGATTTAAATCCTTTTTGAGGGTAATAACCAGATTTTGTTTCTCCTCCATCATTCTGCAATACTACTATGATAAAGGCTTGCTCTGAAATTTCACAAGTCCACAAGCCCAGATGTTGCATGTGTCGAGAGAAATATATTTCACCAATCTGTTCATTAAAACCATGATTTTAAATTTTTGCACCTTAAATTAGAACTGCGTTCCTATTATACGACATTTCACTCTATTGAGGTCCGCATGTGTGAAATGGGTAAGAGATGAAAATGAAATTATCTTGGGTTCATGTGGTCATAAAATACGGCAGACCTGAAAAATAACAACAAATATGAATTTTCTAGTGTATGGGAAGAAAGATGGTATCAGAACACTTTTGGTCCCAGATCAGTTGGATGGTCTTAAGTTAAATTTATGGTCTGAAGATTATAGAAGAAAACATCAATTTAAAGCAGTCTATTAAGCTAAGCTTAAGAAGTTACACAAAAGCTACATTGAATTCCGTTAAATTGTAATTTGTGTTAAAGTACTAGTTGTTTGCTAGGTTTAATGCTGGACTTGTAAAAACATTAGCCTAAAGTTCCATTGACTTGTAGGAAGTGGGGGGGGGGGTGGGGTTTGAAGTGGGTTTTGGTATCAGAACACTTTTGGTCCCAGATTTGGGCCTTTGACTTCCTCTTCTGTCGACTGAGTCTCGCATCTTTCTGGAAGAGTCAAGGAAGATCGTCGATCAAGGGATCTGGTGCAGCGAAGACGTTTGCCTAAGAAAAAGATCTGTCTTCCCGCTCTCTACAAACGTTGGACACGGAAGGATAAGCAGAAATGGGTGGCGTCCGTGTAGTCGGATTTTGTTCCGGATAAGTCCACTGTCATTTTTGGGGCTCCTCCTCCTTGCTTCTTCTCTCCCTCTGCTGCTTCTCCTTCTCAGGGGGGGTCGAGAAAGTCCTTGGGGTTGGTGAAGGGTGGGGCTGACACTGTTTTTACCTCAGCTCCGGTAGTGGAGAGGGAGTCGGAATTGGAGGGCATTCATGATGGGGGTTCCGTTAATAAGGTGGGGTTCTCTCGGCTGTGTGAGAATAATTGCAAGGGGGTGACGGTTTGTGTGGGACATGATGTGTAGGTGAGCATTGATGATGATACGGCTTATGTGTTGTTGAATGAGATTCGGGATTATTTGAGGTTGAAAGGTGTTCAGTTTGATGCTAGAGGTGTGCTATCTGAGGAGGAGATTGATACACGTTTTTGTTCACAATCCTTTTCTGCCCTTGATGATTGGGAGGGCGCTGTAGGTTCCTCCATGGATGGGGAATCGGGCTTGATTCCATGGGAAGATTTAGAGTAGGCAGTGAATTTGGTAGTCTCGTTGGCAGCTGTTCCTCCAGAGGGGGAGTGGGTGAGGGGCCAGAATGATGTCGATGCAGGGCATGACTTTGAGGAGGAGTGGGTGAGGGAGAATGATATGGATGTGGATTCTATGTTGGGAGTATCATTCGAGGGCAGGGAGGTTGAGGCGAGGAGTTTGTTCATTGATATTCTTGATCTTCATCTCAGGAAAAGGGAGGGTGGTAGGGAAGGAGTGCAGGAGGAGGTGGAGGAGTTAGTGATGTAGGGATCCAATGATTTTATCATGTATGAATGGAGGAATAGGGGGGATCAGGGAGAGGGTTGTTGGAAGGAGGGGTGGGTTTGTTTCTTCAGCTGTTTCCCTATGAAGCTACGTATCATTTCATGGAATGTTCGGGGTCTCAATGACCCAGTTAGAAGAAAAGTGGTGAAGTCGGTCATTCGTAAAGGGGGAGCTCATGTGGTTTGTTTACAGGAAACTAAGCTTGCATCAATGTCAGATAGGATGGTGCGAAGCCTATGGGGAGGGAGATTTGTGGAATGGATGGCTTTGGATGTTGTAGGGTCTTCGGGGGGCATTCTGATCATGTGAGATAACAGATGGGTGTCTCTGGTGGACTCTCAAGTTGGGAGTTTCTCTGTTTCTTGTGTTCTCTCTTTTCTGGAGGATGGTTCTCATTGAGTTTTCACTAGTGTTTATGGTCCTACGGAGGATAGTGAGCGCCATTTGCTTTGGGAGGACTTGGGGGAGGTTAGATGTCATTGGGCTCTACCGTGGTGTGTTGGAGGGGATTTCAATGTTGTTCGTTCTCCGTTCGAGAGATCTACGCGAGTCCTTTTTGGAGTTTATTGATGAGTTTGGGTTGGTGGATTTGCCTTTGGTTGGAGGGCTGTTTACTTGGTCTAGTGGTAGATCTCCTCCAACCCTTTCTCGGCTTGATAGATTCCTTGTGTCGGGGGAGTGGGAGGAGAGATTTTCTGATGTTGTTCAGGTCACGTTGGCTCGTCCTATCTTAGATCATGTTCCGTTGATGTTGGGTTGTGGCTGATTGTGTAGTAGACGTTCTCCATTCAGATTCAAAAATATGTGGCTTCGGGTTGAAGGTTTTTTTTGAAGAGGGTTCGCCTTTGGTGGGAGGGATTCGGGGTGGTTGGCACCCCAAGTCATGTGCTCACAGGCAGTTTGCGCCTTTTAAAAGGGAATCTTAAGATTTGGAACAAAGAGGTTTTCAGGAATTTGGAATGGAGGAAAAATCGGGTTCTTGCTGAGATTGCTGATATTAACCGGATGGAAGGCTAAGGGGATCTGATGGGCTCTCTGAAGGTTAGAAGGGCGGAGTGCCAGGCTGATTTTGCTGAGATTGCTATCATGGAGGAGATCTCATGAAGACAGAAATCTAGAGCTTTGTGGCTCAAGGAGGGGGACAGAGACACAAACTTTTTTCACAGATTGGCCAATGCTCATAAAAGGTGCAATCATATTGGAAGAATTCGGGTGGAGGGAGTGATTCTTTGCAAGGAAGATGAGATCTATAATGGCTTTACTGAATTCTTTGAGAAGTTATTCACAGAGTCTATTGGGTGGAGACCTTTGCTTGAGGGGTTGCAGTTTGCCACTTTTTCTGGAGAGGAGTGTTCGGGTTTGGAGGGTCCCTTTTCTGAGGAGGAAGTCCTGATTGCTTTGAAGAGTTGTAACAGGGATAAAGCCCTAGGTCCAGATGGGTTTACCATGAGATTCCTTTTGGAATGTTGGGAGGTGGTTAGAGGGGAGGTGATTGGCTCTTTTCATGCTTTACATGCTCAAGGGTCTTTTGAAAAGATCTTGAATGCCACTTTTATTGCTTTTATTCCGAAAAAGAAGGGCGGGGGGGTGTCAGGGATTTTCGCCCTATCAGTTTGGTGGGGTGTTTCTACAAGTTGTTGGCAAAGGTTCTTGCTTCTCGTCTGAGGAAAGTGTTGGATGGCATTATTTCGGACTTTCAGAATGCTTTTGTGGGAGGATTCAGTCCTTATTGCTAGTGAGTGTGGATTCCAAGTTGCGTAGTGGGGTCCCGGGAGTTTTGTGTAAGCTTGACATAGAGAAGGCTTATGACCATGTGAGTTGGAATTTCCTTCTTTACCTTGAGGATGGGGTTTGGTGATAGGTGGAGGAGATGGATTTTCTTTTGCATTTCTAGTGCTCGCTTTTCGATTCTGGTAAATGGAGCTCCTTCCAGTTTTTTCTCTAGCTCGAGAGGCTTAAGATAGGGGGATCCGCTCTCTCCTTTCTTGTTTTTTGTTTATGATGGAGGCCCTTAGCAGATTGTTGAGAAGGGCGATTGAGTTGGGCTTTTTGAGAGACTTTCGGGTGGGAAGGGATGTTGACTCCCAGTTGGAGATTTCTCATTTGATGTTTGCTGATGACACTTTGATTCTTTGTGATGCGAATGTGTCCCAGTTTAGATATTTGAGATTCGTTTTGATTTGGTTCCAAGTTGTTTCTGGTCTAAGGGTGAATGTTGGTAAGAGTGTCTTGGTGTCGGTGGGGAAGGTCCCTGAGTTAGATTCTTTTGCTGACATTCTTGGTTGCCGCACGGGCTCTTTTCCCATCTCTTACCTTGGGTTGCCTCTGGGAGCTCCTTCGAGGTGTGTGGGGGTTTGGGACCCAGTGGTGGATAGGTTTGAGAGGAGATTGGCGGGGTGGAAGAAGCAGTATCTCTCTAAGGGAGGCCGGGTCACTCTGATCAAGAGCACCCTTTCATGCCTTCCCACTTATTTTATCTCTCTTTTTCAGATTCCCTCTTCTATTGTGGAGAGGATTGAGAGATTGCAGCGGAATTTTCTGTGGGGGTGTAGAGGAGAAGAGTTCAAGTTTCATCTTGTTCATTGAGAGATTGCAGCGGAATGGTTATGGAGGTTTGGTGTACAGAGGCACTGGCTGTGGAGGCGGGTCGTGGCGAGCCGGTTTGGGGAGTTGAAAGGTGGTTGGAGCTTTTTGGAAGTGAGGGGGTCTCAGGGGGGTGGGGGTTTGGAATTTTATTCGGAAAGGGTGGGATCTCCTCTCCAAACATGTTCGTTTTCGACTCAGAGATGGGAGTAGGGTTAGTTTTTGGGAGGATGTTTGGTGTGGGGATGTTCCTTTGGCTCGTGCTTTTCCTCAACTTTACAGAATTGCTTCAGATAGGCAGGCCTAGGTGGTCAACTGTTATCATCTTGATAGTGGAAGACTGGTTTGGGATGTTCGTTTCAGGCGATTGTTTCAGGGCTGGGAGATTGAGGAGGCCATTCGTTTCTTGGAGTTACTGTATCGCCAGAAGATTGTGGTTGAGGAGTTTGATAGTTGGACTTGGACTCTCAAGGGCGGTTTGAGGTGAGATTTTTCTTTAGGTGTCTCTCAAATGATTCTAGAGTTTGCTTTACTTGGAAGTCTATTTGGCGCTCTAAGGCTCCTCTCAAGATGGCTTTCTTTGCGTGGACCTCTCTTCTGGGAAGGATCTTCACTCAGGATAACTTGAGAAGGAGGAACCAGGTGGTGGTCAATCGCTGCTATATGTGTCTTCGAGATGAGGAAACAGTGGATCACTTTCTTATTCATTGTACAATGGCTCGTGATTGCTGGGACTAAATGATTGGGCTGTTTGGGATGCTATGGGTTATGCCGAGAACCATTAGGGTTTCTTGAGGCTTGGAGAGGTTGCCAAGTGGGAGCCCATATTCGGGATGCTTGGAGGGCTACACCTCTATGTGTGTGGTGGTGCTTATGGCTTGAGAGGAATAGAAGATATTTTGAGGGAAAAGAAATGTCGATTTCTTTGCTTAAGTTTTCTATTCTTTCTACTCTCTTTTGTTGGGTTTCAAAGAGAGATCATAGATCTTTAGAGGAGATTGTAGATTTCCCGGCCTCTTGCAGGCTTAGTGGCCCTTTGTGGGTTTTTGTATTCCTTTTGGGCTGCACTGCCCTTCTAAGCGCTTTTATATTATTTTATTTATCAAAAAAAAAAAAAAAAAAAAAAAAGAAGTTAAATTTATGTTCTGAAGATTATAGAAGAAAACGTCAATTTAAAGCGGTCTATTAAGCTAAGCTTAAGAAGTTACACAAAAGCTATATTGAATTCCGTTAAATTGTAATTTGTGTTAAAGTGGGATTTGGTAAGCTAGGGAAAAAAAAAATAAATAAATAACTCAGTTCTTTCCCCTGCTATGAATTCAGGTTCAAGACCTCCTCTTGGAATGTGGAGTAGATAATGTTGCTGAAACTCTCATTGAAGGTTTATCACGAGTGAAGAGGTGTACAGATGAGGGACGGGCTCTCATGTCTTTAGATCTTCAGGTTTGGTTTGAACGAATAACAGATGCTACAATTTTGTTGTGTACTTGTTTTGTTTATTGTTTGGTGTGTTTTTAAGGTTGAGAGTGCTCTGTGTATCCTTTTAGGTTTTGATCAATGGCCTACAGCATTTTGTCTCCACAAATGTGAGACCAAAATTACAAATGGTTGAAACTTTCATCAAGGTGAGCATAAGATGCTTCTCAGTTTGTTTGGAACTAGAAGTTGTAGTGTGGAACAAGTCAGTTGCAGTCTGTCTTGTTTGTTTGTCTTAGATGCTTCTCAGCTGTAGGTGTTAATGAAACGTAGTTCTGTATCATGATTATTAACTGCCATACTGTCTCCACTCTTTAAACAGGCCTACTACCTTCCAGAAACTGAATATGTGCACTGGGCTCGTGCTCATCCGGTAAGAGAATTCCCCCATGAAGCTAGGTCACAAATTTTTACATATTTAAATTGCTTCGACTTTTTTCTCCCCTGGAAATGCTATGGTTACAATTAACATGTGCAAGTTCTTAATCGTGTCCAGGAATATAGTAAAAGTCAAATCATAGGGCTGGTAAACCTCGTTGCCACGATGAAAGGTTGGAAAAGAAAAACCAGGTTGGAAGTATTAGAAAAGATAGAATCAGGAATGTAGCTTCCTGCAATGATACATAAGATCTCAAGCATATAAAGTTTTTTATTTTCCTTATTTTTTTTCCCTTTTATGATTGATGTAAATTGGATAGTTTCTTGGTCTCGCCAATTTATAGAGTGAACATCTCAAGGTTGTATATCTCCTTCCTCGTTTTGTATTATAAAACCTTCCCTTCAAAGAAACATCAAATGTAATTTTTAGTCACATCATACGCCAAATAATGAGTTCAATTCAGCATGGTATTGTGTAGCTTCCAAGTTCTTCTGCCTTATGACCATAAGCAAACTCTAGCTCATAATTATAATTTGTACACTTGGAAAGAACTACTGTATGGCATCGTGTGATAGTCGTTTCAGAACCTAGTTCCCATTTTATTAAGTTAAAAATATGAATAAGAGCAATTGTTTTATACTTGTTGATTTGTAGGATTTTTGCATAGTTCATAAAAATAAAGTTGGGTGGTGTGTTAAAAATTCACCTTTGGTTAATGGCCATATGGTCGGTTATATTTAGAAATGCCAAACTATGGTTTGCAATTTCATTTACTTTGCGTTTGTACAACTAGGAGGGAAAATAAATGATCATATGGCTATAATGAAACAGTGGTGGGAAGAACTGTTATATATATATATATATATATATTATTGCACTGTACAAATCATGAATCCATGATTTATTTTCAATAAAAAGGGACAAACTGGATAATTAAAGACCTCCTTACCTTACTTTTCTGAGTTCATTTTTATTTTTTAGATTTCTTTTTTTTTTTGATGATAATTGGGTTGAAATTTAATAGAATAGTTTAACCAAATAAATTCGAACTCTCTCTTCCCTTTCACTTGGGGGATTACCAAAATGCTATTAAAAATATTAGGCTACGCTTTTTTCTATTATAGCATCTCTAATTTCAAGGCTAGGTAACATAGATTCTGAAAAGAAAATGATTCTTGCAACAAATAGTTGCAATAAATTGCTAGACTTACTATTTTAATTGGTCAATTATGCAACAAATAAGAAAGTGGAGCCCTTCACTTAGTTGTATTTGGTATAAATAGTCAATTAAAAATCACTTCGTTGTATTTGGTATAAATAGCCAATTAAAAATTATTCGGTTAGGCAATTTACTGTAAATGTTAGGTGTGAGTATCACTACTCATTTTAAAAAGATCAAAAATTAGTTGTTGCTGTTGTGTTATTTTTTTTTATTTTAATGATAATTGGGTGAAAGACAACTAACTTCATAGAATAGTTTAATGAAATAAATTCCAACTCCCTCCTCCTTTCCTTTCACTAAGGGGGATAACCAAAATGCTATTAAAAATATTAGGCTTGTCATGCATAAAATTTTTCTATTATAACCTCTCTAATTTCAAGCTAGGTAACATAGATTCCAAAATGAAAATGATTCTTGCAACAAATAGTTGCAGTAAATTGTTAAACCTAATATTTTAATTAGTCAATTATGCAACAAATAAGAAAGTAAAACCCTTCACTTAATTGTATTTAGTATAAATAACCAATTAAAAATTATTTGATTAGGCAATTCACTGCAAGTGTCAGGTGTAAGTATCACTACTAATTTTGAAAAGATCAAAAAATAGTTTTTATTTTTTATGATAATTGGGTTGAAAGACAACTAATTTAATAGAATTTTTTAACCAAATAAATTCCAACTCTCTTCTCCTTTCCTTTCACTTAGGGGATAACCAAAATGCCATTAAAAATATTAGGCTTATCAAGCGTAGATTTTTTCTATTATAACCTCTCTAATTTCAAGGCTAGGTAACATAGATTCTAAAATAAAAATGATTCTTGCAACAAATTGTTGTAGTAAATTGCTAGACTTACTATTTTAATTGGTCAATTATGCAACAAATAAGAAATGGAACATTTCACTTAGTTGTATTTAGTATAAATAGCCAAATGAAAATTATTTGGTTAGACAATTCACTACAAGTGTCAGGTATGAGTATCACTACTCATTTTGAAAAGATCAAAAAATAGTTTTTTATTTTATTTTATTAAAATTGGACATCTTTTAATTATGTTTTTCAGATAATTTAGTTCTCAGAAAATAAATAAATAAAAGCTGTCTTTTTTTTCTTTTTTTCTTTTTATTTTTTTATTTTTTTCATAGGCAAGTCACACACACCAAAGCTCTTATGAGAAGTTAGTCATGTTGAGAATCAGAACAGATGTTTAGGGCATTAGGTGTTTAATCACCCCTAAGGACTTACAAGCTCAAATCAACTAGGCTACAAATCAAAACAACATCCATCTAATCATTTCCCACTTCTCACCTTTTGGGAGAAGTCC
>JAOTQH010000007.1:4014505-4039423 GCA_025631255.1 Cornus kousa | reverse complement strand
TTTTTAATAATATTTGTAAAAAAAAAAAAAAAAAAAAAACAGGTTTATACATTTTTTTTTTCAAATTCTCTTGAATTGGAATTTATTCCTCAACCATTAAAAATTAAAATACTTTCAAGATACCCTTTATTGCAATCATGAGATCACATGTTAGGAAGAATTTTTTGCAATTAATCATTATCTATTTTTATTTTAAATAGGGTAAAGATGAAAGTGCATAAAACCCTCCTAAATTATTATTATTTTTTGCAAATAATTCTCTTGAAATATTAATTTATTGCAATTAAGGACAAACTCATCACAAAATACTATTTTACCCTTTCTCATTAAATTTGTCATTTCTTATTAAATTATTTTTATTATCTTTTCTCTTATCTAAATATTAATTATACTATTAACCTTAATTTTTATTAGTATCGATTTATCATAAAAATGGAAAAAATTAAATAGATTTGTAATCATATTTTCTAATATGATTAACTTAAACTAAACTATATTATTTATAATTAAACTTCTTATACTAAGTTTAAACTCTTTTTTTTTTTTTTTTTAAGCATAAAAAATACCCTTTTTTCCATACAATAAATTCATGAAAAATTAAGAAATTATTTAAATAAAAAATTCCTTCATTTTCATGCAATACATTTATGAAAAAAAATAATAAATTACCTAAATTGTTTAAAAATTCTCTACTTAATATTTTTATTTAAACAATTAATATAAAAATTAAAGATAAAATTCTGCAAATTTAATGAAGAATATGTCATCAATATAGTATGAGTTTCTTTCTTCATAAATTATTTCAATAAGAAAAATAAAGTAAGTGTAATTCAAAAAGAAAGGGCACTATGGTCATTTAATGAAAAATAGTTTTTGCAACCTAATGAAATAGTTGAGGGGGTATTATGCACAAAATATAGTTCAGGTTCCTTACAAATTCGGATATAATTCAGATTTATTTTTTTGCACTTTATCCTTTTAAATATTATATATACATAGAAAAAAAATTAATACTCATATTTTATAATAGAGTTCAACCCATAATTCGAAGGCTGTATCATCATGAGCTTGTTCGAGTTCAACTTGTAAACAAAAAAAAAAAAAAAAAAGGTTCAACCTCTATTTTGGAAATAAAATTTTGATTTTGATTATTTTTTTTTAATTCAATGCAATAGTATATAATCTTTATTTTCTTCCCTCAAATGGGGTGAGATGAAATAAAATCTCAATCAGAGTGAAGTGTTGTGACTTATTTTTTCTGAGTATAATTGATTTATGTAAAAGATTTTTTTTATTATCTTTTATTTGTATAAAAGATTGGTTATTATGAAAACAAACAAAATTCATAATATAGGGTTTAATTATATTTTGTTTCATAATTTTAACAAAATTAAAGAATAATGTTTGAAAACATAGAATCAATTTGACATTAAAATTACAGTAAATTTAATTAAAAGTCTGAATTAAATTTCGTTATTTAAAATTTCAAACTAATGATTGGTTGCTCCCAAATGTATTAAAATTTTGTTATAAGATTCGGTTGTTTGTGTGGGATGGTTATTGTTTTATTATTAAGATAAAATAAAATTTTCTTTAACTAAACTAGTTTTTGTTGCAAAATTTTGTCCATTTTTTAGGCAATCGATCAGACAAAGAAAAATAAAAAATAAAAAAACAGTAGAGTTCCATTCCATTTCACAATTCCCACAGCCCAATTTGGTGTCCGGGGATCAATCGGTAATTTTATCTCAATTATCAAACACAGGAACCCTGCAAAGAGTGACTCCGCTGTCTATGTTCTATTGTTGTGCATTTACCCTAACTTTCCATTTGTGTGGTGATTTTCTCTGAATTTATGTTTGATTTCTTTCGTCAAGGATTATAACTAGTGATTTGGGTATCGTCTTCCTGACCCTCTGTTTGCTTGCTAAGAAATCGGAGAAAAAGAGAACTGTGTGATATTTTCTTTCTGTACATTTTGTTGCTCGGATGAGTGGAGGGTTTAAAATTTTTCTAAGACTCAAAACTATGAATTTCTTTTCCTACCCATTTTAGCAACCAATCAGACGATCACTTCAACTGAATAACTTCAGCTTAGGGCATGCATTTCGAATTCTTGGTATTGCTGGATTTTTGGAGTTCTGCCTTAATTTTTTTATATCTAATCTTTGCTTTTGTGTGTGTGTAACAGCAAAAGAAGGGTGCGATACCAAAGTACTAGTTTTCTTCATAAATTGCCTTTATGGAGGCTGACAGGTATTTTGCTCAGTGATCATTTATTTATATAATATTATTATATTGTTTGAATTTCTCTGGCTTTCTTCTTCTTCTTGTCATTAATTTTAGGCAATCTGTTCATTGTTTTTACATCTTGCATTTGTAATTGTTTTCCAAACCTTTAAGTAGTACCCTTGTATTCAACCATCCAGATTGAATCATCCGAATCGTGGTGCATTAGCATTTAAAAACATTGTATTTATCAATTAGTTAGGTTTTTTTTGCTTGATTCCTCTCTTTTTCCATTCTCTATGCATTTAAAAAATAATGAATTTAAAACCTAGCAAAACCATAGTTCACACTTCACAAACAGCCACAAATCAAATGACCGCTGCCAATGGGAAATGAGTATTCTTATACTCTCCATTGGTATCACAACGAACATGCTTTTAAATGTGAATGGAAAACTTGTGCATTTTAATCTTCATATTGATTTTGGAAAAAGAGAATAGAAGAAAGGAGAGGAAAGCAAAATGCTTGAGAATGGCTGCCATTGTTAAGCAGTTTTTCGATCAATTTCCTTTCACTCATTCTTTCAAGATCCAAGCAGAACCTTATGGTAATGACTTTAGACCTCATATGTTGGAAAAAATAAAATGTTCTGCACTCAAAACTAGCTCGTCGCATTCTAACTTCTAACGAATTGACTTTTTTTTAGGATACATAATGTTAATGCATTACCAATGAAATTAAAAAATGTGCATTTCTTTGAGGTAGAATTGTTGATAATCGATTGCTTGGTAAATATGTGGGAGATAATTAGTTCGCCATTTTTCATGAACCTCTGAACTTAGATGCCACGATATGGGCATTGGGTAACGTATTTGATATTAGATTAGAGTAAATTGATATCATGAACAAGTTAATTATTTATTATCAAGTCAATTAAAATGTTCTTAAACATGTACATAATGTTGATTGCTTACTATAATCATCTGGAACAATAGATGTGAGTAGCAGTTACTCATAACAGCAACAATAATCTAGTTGAGGTGCCAAATAATAGTTCAAACTGCCTCTTGATATGTCCTTTTAATAACAATTAGTTATTCAACATTGACTAAGAGCAAAAAGTTCTCTCTAAATCATTGCCTTGAGTGGGCTGTATGCTCTTATTTATAGGAGTACATTAGAAAATTGAATTTACATCTTTGGACATCGTATATCAATGCACTAAAATAGGGATTAGGGTACAAAGGTAACTACAATGAAGATATGAATAATGGGTTATTCGTTGCTACTCCCTTGCAAGCTAATGAGGAATGGCTGTAAGCTTGGATCTACGATGTAGAAATTCAACACGGAAAAGCCTTTTGTTACAATATCAGCCAATTGAGCTGTGGAAGCAAACAGATCTAATAGTGAGAGTGCCATTGCATCAAAATGCCAGACAAAGTGTTACTCAACTTGGCATGTTTGGTATGACCATGTAGTATAAGATGAGCAGCAATGTGAGTTGCACTTTGCTTGTCACAGTTTAGAAACCACAGGTTGCTGGACAGAGACATGAAATTCAAAAAGAAGAGATGAAAGCTGTAAAACCTCAGAACTAGTATTAGCTAATTACTCAGCACTGAACCGACATTCAGTTGCTTCTTAGAATCCCATGAGACAAGATTCGGACCTAAGAAGGCGCAAAGGCCAGTAGTGGAATGACGGATAGTGGGAATATCTTCCCAGTTAGCACCATAAAAGTCAGATAACAAGAATAGAGCCCTGGGCTGAAAAGTGATACCAGAACTCATTAAAAAAAAATTAAAAAAAGAAAATAAGTGATACTAGAACATCAAGAGCCTTCAAATATTGTAAGATACACTTACTTCGGAATGACTGGCGGTAGGATTTGGATCTATCAAGTTTAATGGACACAAAGTTTGCAATGTTGTCGATGGGAAAAAGAGATGAGTTGAATGAAGATGGTGGCACGATGTTGCCTGTATGTTTTGTGTACAGATGGTGTTGTGTTGAGAAGACTACAGAGAATGTGAGCAGTCGTTTGGCACTGATAGCATAAAGACAAAAGTGCTTTGCTGTGAAATATTGCCTCAATAGAGATGTTTGTTCCTGTTTATACCATTAAATTGCATGCATGAATTTACATCTTTGGCATCATATATAATTGCACTTGGATATGAATAAGGTGCAAAGGTAATAACAATGGAGATGTGAATAGCGGTAGGGCACTTATCATGCTGTCGGCAAGAATTATTTGATCATGCTATCTATTTTCTCTTGTTTGACTTTTGAGACATAATTTTGCTAGTAAATTAGCATTATTTGTAAGCATGGTATAAGAAATTTGTTTCAATTGTAAGTGTGATATTTTCAAATATATAATGTTATATGTATTGCCAACAACAGGAAACAATCCCTAATTCTTTGAGCTGCTTATCATTATATTCCCATTGTTTTACGTGTGCAATTTGTTGTCTCAGGCAATGAAAGTTTAGAAAGGAATTTATGTTTTATATATTTTTTAAGTTTAGAAAGGAATTTATGTTTGGTATTTTTTTACTCATAATTCAAGAAATTGGGCTTTAAGATCGTTCACATTTGTGTTCCAGGTTAAACTCTCCAAGTACATCCGCAATTATATTTGAAGTTCTGGGCCATCAGCTGCATTTTTCTCAGGTATTAGTCTTCTGGTAGATTTTGTGCACAATTTTTTACTTCCCTTACTTTCTGGGGATATTTCCAGAAAGGTATCACTTGCTGCAACCTTACATTCATGCACCTGGAGTTTGAGCTCTATGGGTTCAACAGAAATCTCACTGTTAGAGAAGTTAATCCATCTGAGCCTTATATTCTGTTATGAAGGGATCCAAAGGTTTGAACTCATAATGAAATATATTTTATATTTCTGCTGATTTCAAGACGACATTATCTTAACATTTACATAGTAAAGGGGCTGTAATTAGTTCAAAGGAAAGTTTTATCAATTTAAATACTGCATTCTGTATTACGAATTTCAAAGGTTATTTAAATAAGACTGAACTAACTTTTGAATTTATGGCATACATAAAGGCATGTTTGCCTGCCAACCATAGATTTTTATAATGAATTATGCCTTTGAGATTTACCATGCTTGCATCAGCTACCGAGCATCAGATTCATGGTATAGATCATTGAACGTTACATTTGTTATATTAATTATCTTACCTATCCCTCATAGCTTCACTGACATTTGCATGTTTGTTATAATTGTACTAGGATCCCAATTCCAAGCATCTCGGAACTACAGTTTGGGATGCATCAATGGTGCTCGTCAAATTTCTGGTAGTGTTTGTAATCCCTTTAGCTTTGCTTCTTACGTTAATTTATATACATACTTGAAAATGTTTATGCTATTTTTCACAAATATGAAATAATGGAAAACAGTAGAGTTGAACTGTGGAGCTGGATTCATCCTATCAATCCCAGCTACATCATACATGTATAAAAATATTTATGATTTTTTTTTTTTTTTTTTGAGTATTTTGGTTTCTGGATATATTTTCATCTTTATCTAAACATGTCAAGAATCTCAAACCATCAGATCTTGCCATGAAATCTTTTTTTTTGGAAGTTAAAGCAACTGACAATTGATGGAATGGCCGAAATTTTGATTTATGATTCCTCAACTCAGTGTTCTCACTGCTGAACAATTTTTTCAAATAAATGAAAGTTTGCATATGCCAGTTTTAAAGTTTTTTGGTTGACTTGCTTAGGAGAAAAATTGTAGGAAGGGAAGGTTTTGCCCTTCTAAACTGAAAGGAAAACGTGTCATTGAACTCGGGGCAGGCTGCGGAGTAGCTGGATTTGGTGAGCTTCCTACAATTTGGTGTATTTTTAAATATGAATGCTATCTAGAACTCTGTCCAGTCTATTTGAATTTATTTGGTGTTATTGCCTTTTTCAGGCATGGCATTGCTAGGATGTGATGTAGTTTCAACAGACCAAACTGAGGTTTTGCCACTGCTAATGAGAAATGTTGAGCGTAATACTTCAAGGATTTTGCAGGAGAATCCTGGTTCAGGTTTGCTGTTCAGTTTCTGGTCTGTTTCTCTTTCCTCTATACTTTATGCACTTAATTTTGATTGGAAGTACAATTTCCATTCCAGTTTTGTGTGTATGAGTTTTGACGCCAATTTAACATTGATTAAATGTTAGTGGCTTAATTATGTCGAGAATCTGTTGTCCATCTGATTGAAAGCTGTAAAAAACTACTGCCATTGAAGGAGTTTGTGGATGATATTTTGCTCTCTCACTTGGAAATTTTCTCCCTTGTAGATTCCTTTGGTTCTATCCAGGTTGCAGAGCTAAACTGGGGTAATGATGTGCATATAAAGGCAGTTGATCCACCATTTGACTACATAATTGGCACTGATGTTGTAAGTTTTATCCATTTGAGCAAACATATTCCCACACCTTACTGTATATTACTTGCATTGGCAAACAATAAAATAGTAATATTTGTATGTTTTTTATTTTTTGGAACTTAATATTTGTATGTTTCTTACTCTGTGTGTATATTGGTTGTGGTGCTGAAACAGATCCATGATGTTTTGAATCTTGTTCCTAAAGTTCTGCCGGTGTTTTTTCATAATTTTTCTGAGTTTGCATCCCAATATTCTTCATCATTTTTCAGAATGAAGTAGTGTATTATTTATTTTTTAATTAAAAAAATTATTTCCATTCCGGTTTTGTGCATTATTCTAATTCAATTCAAATAGCCTATGACATCCATTCGTGGAAAATATATGCTAAAGAGTAATGACCAAGCATTAAACTAGGAAGGCATAACCGTCATGACTGAGTGGTTATCGATGTTCTTGGATTCCAATTAAGTTTTATGGTTGTTACATATAGGCTTCTTAAATTTTCAATTGCCCCCATGTGTGTTAAGGCCAGAGAATTAAAGTTTGCTTTTTTCCAACTGTAAGTTTTTTGTGTGTGTGTTAGAGAGATAGAGAGAAGAAGAAGAAAAAGTTCTCTATCAAAAATTCTAATTGGTTTTTGTAACAGCAAATTCTGAAATTTCAAGTTTTGCTGGGAAGAGGAAGAAGAAGAATAGGCTCTCTATTAAAAATCTAATTGGCTTTTGTTGCAACAGACTAAGAAATTTCAAGTTTTGCTGGTAACAAGTCCAGCAATTTTGAGGACCTTTGCTACCGAAACAATCTGTGGTTCTTAATTTTATCATAATTGGATGATGCCATTGTCCCATGTGTTAATGTCTGGGAAATTGACAGAACAAACCTGTACTGAATTGAGAATGAGAATTTCATTGAAAAAGAAACTTTTAAGAAAATGGATCCAATGTGTCACATCTTCAACACTAACTCGAAGAGTTGGGAAATTCTCTTTTATTTCACCAGTTATGCTTAGCATAGCAGTACATCACCACCTAAAATTTTGTTCAAATTCTAAGCCTTCCCTGCATCATACTCCTATAAAATGAGCCCTTATTTTACTTACACAGTCAAGAATAATTTATAACAATGCATTTTGTTAAATAAGTGACTTTATTTATTTATCTATTTACTATTTTATTTTTTGGTGACTAAAGGAGTGTCTCCACCCTTTGGGTGAGACTAATCCCTCTGGACATGTGGCAGGCCCCAATGCCACATGTCAATTTTAGTCCAGGAAAAATTCTTGCAGGCCCTCAAAGAAGGGGAGTTGAACTCAACAATACAAGTTACTTTGCCAGACTATCTTTCTTAGGATTCTATCTAATGATTTCTCTGCTGTTTTTAAGATTGTATGAACAGCATCTAAGGGATGTGTCAGCCACTAGTGCAACAGTAGCCACTGTATCATCTCGAGGATTGTTAGATTTTTTTTTTTTTTTTTTTTAGCATTTGAATTAACCTCCTTGATTCCAACAATTATGCTTACTGGGTATGCTTGCATACTGTTTGGAATTCTTGTAGCTCTGACAGTTCTTTACATATATCAAATATCAGTCATTCAGACAACCTGATGAAGAACCGAACATGGCCCAAGAGCTTGAATTACGCCCGCACCTACTATTGGGGAGATGAATTAGGAATTTTTGTTTATTTATTATTATAATTATTTTAGTAACTTTTAATTTAGGATAAGTAATTTAGTATTTTAGGGTTTTATTTATGGTAGTAGGATTTGATTAGGGTTTTCCTTGATGCCTATTTATATGTGGGTTATCAACATTGTTAAGGTACCTTTTTATGATTGATTATTGAATACATTGAAATTAGAGTGATTTCTTCTCCCTCTCTATTCTCTTCTCCTCCTTGTTCTTGAAATTTGATTTCGAATCGCCCCTACCCCGTCTTGCATCATAACCTCTTTATGTAAATTAAAGAAAGAGTATTCAGATGTAACACTATTTCATTTTATTTCAACTTAGGAATGAATTTTCTTATTTTTTGTTTAAGGTTTACGCGGAGCATCTCTTGGAACCTCTTTTGAGGACAATGCTTGCATTATCAGGACCCAAAACGACAATTCTGGTAATGTATCCTCAAAATATCCATTTATAATATCTTTTTTTTGGGTCTACAAAAACCAATTTAATGGATGTGGCCACTTAATACTGAAATATGCAGTTGGGGTATGAGATTCGTTCTACAAATGTCCATGAAAAAATGCTTCACATGTGGAAGAGAAACTTTGAGGTGAAGATTATTCCAAAAGCAAAGGTATATGTTATGTACTTGGAGAAGCTTTGGGTCTGAATACTTGAGATATCTTTAAAGAACATCATGCCTCAAGCTTTTACAAAGATCTTTGTGCTATCTGATAAAGTAAAGGATTTTCAAATGTGTTTGGACTACCTGATAACCATGATAGGTCCTACAGTAGAAACTCTTTTAGCGGAGTACTGGATAAGATTATCCAAATTAATCTTATATTAGGTTAAGGCTTGGTATCATATTCTTTTACTTGGGAGCAACTTTCAGTGGTTGGCCTTGCAACATGGAAAATATATCCAAATTAAACTGATATTAGGTTCATGCATGTTAATATGGTGCTTAAGAATCTATGCTTCAGAGTTGAGCATAGGTTATAATTGGTATTCATAACTTATGCGAACGAAACAAATATCTCTTTTTGCTGTAACTGATTCGATCCCCTTTATCCCATCTAGATGGACAGCAAGTACCAACACCCAAGCATCCAACTTTTCATTATGAGATTTAAGCCTCGTGAAGAAAGCATAGAGATCATGACACCAGTTGGTCAGCAAATTGATGAGGTTGAAACTAGTAAAGCTGAGCATGGAGAGGAGGAGGAGGGTGATGGTAGTAGTTGGCTAGATGAAGTGGATGATTTTGATGGCAAAAAAGTCAAAGAAGAGAGCATGCCAGTTACAAATCTCCAAAATGGGGAGCTTGGTGAATGGGAAGCAAGAAGATATGGCTCTATGGCAGCTCGTCTTCTTCGGGATGTAAAGATAACTTAAAACTTTTTCAGGTTTGTATCTATGTTTTGTTGTTTGCTTAATTATGTTTCTCGAATAAGCATTCACCCCCCTTCCCTCTCCTCCTCCTCAAAGTAAAGCTAAAAATAGCTTACTTAGTGTCCTGCCAATGCAACGGGACAGTGAGCATTTTAAAACCATTTCATTTATTTTTATTTTTCCTTGAACCATACATGATGAGAAACATATAGTTGACATTGATACGAAGAGAACAAGATGTCCAAAAATAATAAGCTTAGGCCACTTTGAGTCGTTAAGAGAAATAACAGATCTGTTCTGGATATGTGGAGCAAAAATGCTGCTAGAAAATAGCACTAATATGTGTAGGTGGTGGAAGAGAACTGACAAAATGTTGTACTTTGTGAACCCTTTTCTTCTAAGCCAAATATTCTCGCGGCAAATATAGTTGTTATCCATCTTTACAGCTGCTTCAGATGTGCTTCTAATCTACTATATTATTCGCTGCTGCAGAGATGAAGATGACCTATCGTTGCCTGGTTGTTGAGAAGACACTGTTTTTTATGACATCTACTTTATTCGACAAACATGTTACTTGATGCCGTGCACATTTATCCCTTGTTCGATCTCCTCTCCTTTTGCATCCAAGAAAAACACAGAATGTGGAGCAGCGAAGCTTCCTTAATAGAGGGGGAGAGAAATTCCTCGCGAGGAACCATGGTGTGTGTCCTCATGCACATGTAAGGTTTCATGTTGCCATGATTTGTAACTACCTAAACTTTTCCAAGTGCTTCTAGTTGTGTGGGTACTTTTTGATATTGATTGAGACATAAGTTTAATTTCTATCCTTGTAATAGTCAGTGTTATAAAGTTATATGCTGCACAGTTGCAGCACCAGCCTAGGGCTTGCCTGATCCCCATATGAGGTAGTCTCAACAGATGATGATGCAACCTCATTACAATGGTATTCCTTTACCTGGTTTGTATCAGTTCTCATGAACAACACAATGAATATCTAAACCTTTGGCAGACATGTCATATCTAATCTATACCTTGGTAACCTTTTTATGTTTGTTGTGGACAAGAAAATATTTCGAGCAAGAATGTGTGGAGTTCTTCCCAGAAGTGTCTTTGACATAATGCTTGAGCTCGCCAGACTGATTTTTTCATGGATTTCCAATCATTTTGTTTCGGATGATAGGAAACACATTGCGATGAGTAGCTCTCATATACAAAAGCCAGTGACGACTATCCGACATCGTCTGTTAAATGAGTAGCTCTCATATACTATCTACATCATTTAACGAATGAAATTAGACATTCAATTCTCTGTATACAACTCTCGCTCGTTTTACAGTGCATTCTTCTTTCTTTTTTCCTCGTAATTAGAAGGAAGCGTGCACACACACACACACTAGCTTGAGTGCCAACAGGCCCAGGCTTGAACTGAAATGGATTCCTTTTTTGGGTTTGGGTTGTCTCCCAACTTGAAGCCCAGGACTAAATTCCAGAGTTAAACAATTTCATCTGGGCCAAAAAAAGAAGGCCTGTTTTAAGAGTCGACCCCTTCAGACTTTTTAAGGAATCAGAAATTTAAATTTTAAAACTAGAAAAACTTTATTGCGTCCGTTGTCGTTGTGGTGAGCGTATTCGACCGTTCATACACGGTGTGTAATACACGCGTGACATGTCTATCATATGAATGAACGCGCCCGTGCCTGTTGCGTGCAATGAATTTTTTCTCCGATTAGACAATGCCATCATTATGGATTGATTCTTTGGACTCTCTTCTAAAATCAAACTTCACTGTAAATCTTTTTCGCTGAACTGTGAATTAACAGTGTACCTGCTGTTTTAGACTTCATAATGAGTCTGACTTTTGAGGCAATTAAAAAAAAAAGAAAAAGAAAAAAAAATGTCTCACGAGCATATTGACGAATTGCCAAGAGTATGGATCATCTACTACACGTCTAGAACAATAATATTTTAGGAATTGTGAGTTATTTTAAAAATTATGAGTTTACAATTCTTGAAACAGAACGGTGAGTTAAAGTTAAAGGTAGTAAAAATAAAAATAAAAATTATAGACTAGCCAACTCAGTTGGGGACCAACAAATAAAAAATGGACATTTTATGGAGCGAGAAGATCGAGGTAAGAGGTGCACGATGGATTCACGAATCTTGACAATGATTTCTCCGCTAGTGGGATGGAAGAAGAAAAAAACACGCAACTTGTGACGTCATCACGACAGCGAAACTTTCTTGTCTGTCGAATCTCACTTGGACTAATTTGACTTTTCTGTTCTGCCTTTAGTTTCGGGGCAACCCCTTGTTCATTGTTTTCTCCAACTTTAACTATTTTTTTTTTTTTTTTGTAATATTTAATTAATTATTTTTTAAAAAAAAAAATTTATATGTGTTCACATTTCTGTATTATTATTTTTAAATATTCTTAATTTACCCATCTCGTTTTGAAGTTATAAAAAAAAAAAATTATAAATAATACTTTATAAATCATTATAAAAGGGTATATTCATAAATTCATTCATTTCATATCACTATAATAAAATAACTTTGCTCAAAAACTTAAATTCTAAAAAAGGAACATATTTTTGTGAGATGGAGGAACTTCCGTAGAAGAAAATTGTTTTTCTAAAGACACTCCATACAGAAGCCTCATTAACACATTCGATACTTTATGGACCCCATTTGTTGTCGAGAAATTTTTTTTATTTTATATATTCGGACATTTGACAAAAATATAGTGTACTGAGTTTATTCTTTATTTTATTTTTTTTAGTTGGTAAAAATTTATATCATTGTGACTACTTTTATAAGCTGGTGTGAATTTGCTGAACACTGACAAGTAAAGTTATTTGGTGTCATGATCCCACATCATTTGAAAAGAGATATCGTTTGAAAAAAGAAAATGGTATAGGTAGGTTCTACACCCTTTTATAACACACCGCGTTTTAAAATTTTGATATCCGTAAACCTACTAAAACTTCAGAATTAAGCGTTTTTAATTTAGAGTGTAGATGTTGTGAAGTCTCTGCCCTATCCAAATATGGTAAAAGTTGTTAGAAGCAATTGGTATCCACAACCCCTTTTTCTTGCTTGGTTCCAATCAGCCTACCCACCATAGCTTTCGATAGATGTTAGACCAAATGACATGAATAAATTTGGTATGAATCATGAATTTTCATTTTAAATAACAATAAATTAAAAGGAAAAGCTATGGCAACCTATAACTGAACTGAGGCGTTTCCATGGTACGTGCATGATAATAATATCTTCAAATAATGCGGTAACATGTGCTGGCTTGTGACAGAGATGGGTAGCTAGCAATTTGGTAGCAAATATCTTAATCTATCTACCTTTGATTTTGCATCTTTTGTTTATAACCCTCGTGTCTCATTTGCTTCAATGTTGTAATTAAATTTGATAATCTTTCATTGGAAAATTAATCACAGTGATAAATTCTCAACATAATAAGGGTAATGGTCTATTTAATTTGTAATTTCGAAAACAGCAGTTTTGCACAAAATTAAAAATTAAAAAAATGCACAAAAATTTTACTTAATTTAATTTTTGAAAACTACTAATATTGTGAAAAGACATATTTTGAAAGAATTGTCTTTTATGATTTTTTAAAAATAATTTTATTTTTTTAAAATTGTTGAAACCCAACATTTCTATTCTTATTTTAAATAGTATTTGACCTTATGCAGGAATAGAGAAAAACACACACCTGCATCCTATCTTCACCGAATGACCTAATTAAACAACAAAACAAAGTGACATATAAATAGGCATTGAAAATTGGCCCAAAACATGAGGGCTATTAATTGGGGAAGATACAAGCCTCCCATGCGAGATGAATGAGTAGCCATATATATCACTGCATGTCTATATTCTAGGTTTATAGTTTCTTGACGTAGAATAAGTTGTTGATAATTATGAAAATCGTTTAGACGGTTACAACACCAAATGGTAGATTGACACGTTTTTTCGAAACAATTTCAACGATCTCGTTTTGATTCAAAAATACTCATTCTTGATTGAAAATGGATTAACGATCAATACCCATGAACTTTGCCCGTGTATGTTATATGTTGTTTTTCAACCTAATCTATGGTTTAGGCCTGGAAAACACATTTTTCAGTCTATGTGTGTCCATAGTCCATGATGAGAACGCCGCCAAGAACGTCATTCTTTACCCGAAATTTCCAGTCTAATCTGTGTAACCCAAACTATGAATGGTGACGCAAGAACAAAAAAACAAATTGTCAACTTTATGAAACAGTGTTTGTTTAGTTATTCAAATTAAAGGAGTTAATAAAATAATTAAAAAAGACAGCTTGTTAGTTTTTCTTCCTTAGTTAGCCAACCCTTTGAGAAATGAGAGCAACACAAGTCTGCATCTTTCCTAAGAGTCAATGGAGATGAAGACACTTGTCTCTTTTTGTTCTTTATTTAATTATGTCCACATCAATATCCTTTATTTTTTAATTTGTTAGTTTATATTTTCAGAGAGATTTGAAGACCCTTTCTGTTATGTGTTTTTTTTTTTTTCAAATAAAAGATTCGATGCTGCGTAAGAGAAGACAAACAAAGGGTTTAATTTATAATAGCACACCTAATTATTAAATATGTGAGCTTGCAGTGTTTATTTATTTATAAATAAATAGTAAACAAATGCTTTCTCTCAATCTCTTGTTTTCTTTTCTCCTTTCACCAATGAGATTGAATTGTGAATTTTCAAAATTTGTGGTCCTCAAGTGTGTACCCATTTTTCATTTGCATTTGTATGTGCATACAAACAAACTATATGTACACACTTCTACCTACGTATATTGAAAAATATAAGATTAAAAAAAGCAACATGTTGAATAACTAGAAGGGTGGATAAAAAAAAAATAAAAAAAAAAAAAGAAGGAATAACTAGAAGAGTAATGAGAGAGACATAAAAACTTATCACGCTGATAAAATTTATGAAAGTTTTAAAGGTTAATATAAATTAGAATGGTTAACATAAAAGATAAACACAAATTACAAAAAAATTGTGATATATTATTGATAATTGAATGTAATATATTCTTTACAATATATAATATAAAAAATTCTCTAGGAAAGTTAAAAATAAGCCTAAAATTCATGTCTTTAAAAACCACAAAAAAATAAAATAAAATAATATTAGAATAAGAAAACTAATTACTAAAAACTACTTAAATATCAAAATTTAAAATAATTCCATCTAGACATCTAACAAAATCTCGAAAATATTCAAAATTCAGAAATCATAATTTCGAATCCTTCAACGATTGAATTTGGTTAAAAAAACAGTGTGTTGAGTTGTGCGAGTTGACCCTTTTCTAATTGTAAAGAGATTTTTTAAGATCAAAACGAGCTCGATGAAATGTCCTCAATCCCCCCCCCCCCAAAAAAAAAAATAATAATAATAAAATAAAATAAAATTCCCAATATTTGTCCTTCCGAGTATTTAAACGGTCTCCAACATTATCAAAACAATCCATTGTAAATAAAATAAAAAATAAAATAAAAAATAAAAAATTAGATAGCTAAAGTCTTGGATTCAAGTATGAGAGCAGCCAAATTAAATATTGTGTCTCCATTGTTTTCCTTGCGAATTTCGCTACAATAATTTGTCGATCAAAATAATAAAGAATATAGACATTATCTCTTTCTTAGATTATATTCAGTGGAATGAGCTCTAAAGGTCGGTGCGTACTGAGGGGATGTACAAGAAAAATTATTATATTAATTTGACCCTTAGCCCAATTGTTACACGGAGTATTTGATTATTTACTAATTTTACTAAAAACGTCAATTGATAGTGTGGAACCTATCAATAGCTTGCACTCAGATTGTCAATTTAGGGTTAAATAATTACCCAATTTGTGACTTAAAGTAATTATGTAAGATCGTGCAACAATTATATTATTTTGCTTATGTAATATTTTTATTTTATTTTTTTAATGTATCTGTTATCCTATGATATAGTGTGTTATATTAACAATATACCCGCCGCATTGGATTGGGATCAAATCCCTAGAATAGAGTTGGATAATTGGGTAGTTGGATTGTTGATTAGTTGCGAGTTTACATAACATTTCCACTTAAAATAGCGAATACAATCTTATTGAACATTATGGATATTTAGATTCGTGATTAAATAAAGTTAACTGAATCAATGATTGCTAGTCAACTACCATAGTTACTGCAAAAAATTCGTTGGATTTTTCAGAAAGAAATGATTTGTAATACTACTACGTACATTTTGGAATGCAGACAGTATAGATGGAAAATATATAGTAAAAAATATTAAATTTTAAATTACAATAAAACAATTTTATCATTACGTAATTCTTATTTTATTTCAGTAAGAAATTTGGAACGAACATAAGAGAAATTTGGGTGAAGTTTTTTTTTAGATAAAGCTAAGTTGGGTGAAGTTGCATGTAAGGATAAATTTAAAAATTAATCAAATTCATGTAAAAGTTTTTAGACAAATTTTTATATTGAATTGGCAAAAAATATATACGCAAAAGTTCTAAGAATTTTTCTAGAACCATGAGCAAAACTCAACGCATGATCTATAATGTCTTGAGCATGTGAACGTCATGAGTGGTTGAATAGAATGAGTGACATTTCGAGATAAAAAATTATTGAGAGTATTATAAAGTGTTGTGTATCAATTAATCACAAAACATTATTGAAGGGTTGGTGGTTCGCATACTTATACGCGTTTACGTTTGTGATGACCCAATCAACAACGTTACTAAAACATAAAACATTAAAATTGAGACCCCATTTTGTTTATAATTAAATATGTAATTTACATGTCAACACAAGATTGTTATTTAATGTAGATTCTCTCTATCCGAAACTAGAAGTTTCAGCTTTTTATTTTATGAATCCAACCTCTAGTTAATTCAATTTTTTTAATCTCATGCTAACACTCAATTTCAATCATGCTATTAATTATTAGTATATCAAGATTGGAGTTTGCTTTCTTTTTCTTCTTATGAATTGCAATGTCAGTTTATTTAATTACTGCCCTTTAGTCATATGGATATAATTATAATAATAGCTGCACACAAAATGATTTCAAAGCGATTACTATTTCGTTAAATTTATTTTTTTTTACAAAAATCTATTTGATTGACAATTTTTAAAAACTCATTGAAAAAATGTTATGATTCTGTTGGGTTTAATTTTTTTGTTTTCTAAGAACTGGAATTCACAAAATTATACAAAAACATGTTTAGTTAACAGTTTCTAAGAATAATTTTTTAAGAAAATGTAAAAAACAGTTATCTGAAACAGTTTTATATTTTCTAAGTTCTTCAAAATTATTTTTTTGAGTTGTTCTAATAATTGTGTTTTATAATTATCATAAAATAATTTTTTATTTTTAAAATTTTTAATAACTGTTTTCTAAATGTCAAACGAACCACGTCTTCTAATTCTAAATTAACCATCAACTTCTTCAAAATTTAAACTAGAAGTTGCAAGTTTTATTTATTTAAGGTATGACATGGTCTTCTGATTATTCAATTAAGATAGGCTTATGCAAAAGTCAAATTTGCTATGTAACGGTTTTGAAACAATGATGGTGATTGAAACGAAAATCAGTTTATCAAGAGATGAGTTGAATGAAAAAGAGAGGGAATAAACCCTAATCTTTTGGAAATTTTTCTATTTCCTGATATTAATTAGCTAGTATTTGTTTATTATACTACTACTCCTTTCTATCCTGATGTGGTAACATCTGAAGCTTTCTGGAAATATGGACTAATCTACCAATAAACCAATGTTGACTTGGTATTTTTGCTTCAAACTTGAAATATTCTAAAATGACAACTTGGCACACTAACCAAAAAAAGTTAACCACTGTAAGACTTGAGTCATTTCTTTTCCTTTTGGTCAGGGAAGTAAGGATAAAAGTCAATGTGCACCTACATGGCTACATTATGACCTTTTCTTAGCTTCTACCACTGGACCTTCTCAAAGATTTGGCCATCATTTTAATCATTATTATGAATTGATTCAAGCATGCAAAAAGTTTGTAGCATTCTTCTTTTTGATAGGATTTAACTTTTCAATTCATAAGTTCGTACTAAAAATATATATTAAAATCATGCATATCTTAACTTGAATGTTACAATTATTACAGTATTATTTTGTTTTTTTGGCACTAGTTAATTAGTTACATATAGGTCAATTACGTTCGTGTCGTGTTAAAATATGAATATCCTGTTTATCTAATACATTTAGTTAAATGGATTATTTTAACACGAATATAACATGTTTATCTAATATGTTTAGTTAAATTGTTATAAACAGGTTGGTAGTTCAAATACAAACACAACACATTTAATAACCGTGTCAAAACGGATCAACACAATTACGACCCGAATACGATTAACTCAAACTTAAATTCACTTATTTCGTATTATGTTCAAACCGTGTTAACGTGTCGCGTCAAACATTGACACCTCTAATTACTCACGCCCATAATTGGATCAGACTCCAACCCTCAATCTCTCGTTTATGAGGAGGTAAAATACATGATAAGAAATTCTTACTTTTGCAAATGATTTATACTTAATTTTTGAGTAGTTAGAGTAGGTAAATTCAAAATTTAATTCAAGCGGGTGAAGTGTTGATATAATAAGAACTTGGAGGGATGATCATCCCTTTGATATATGGATTCTTAGATATTTTCTTGTTATTATATATTATCTATTCTATTAATTGAATAAAGAAAAGGGATTAATTTTGAGCATGTGGAAGAAATGGCAAAGGCCACTAGTAATTAATTAGAAGAAATGGCAAAGGCCACTAGTAATTAATTAAACTAAGTTCACTAATGAAAAACAAAGGCCACTAGTAAATTAAGCAGGTACTTTTGGCTTCTGTACCATTGTGACATTTTTAGCCACAAAAATCTCCATTAAGGAATATTTTAATTTCAATTCACTTGGACCAGTAAATTGGTTTGCCTATCGTATATAAGCTGTGACAAAACAATTCAAAAGGGTGGCATTGATTAGTCCATCCAAAGCACCTGATTGATCGGATGAATCTATATATATATATATATATATTTGAACTCATCATCATGATCATTCTCATCAGTCACCATGCCTATATCCCATATGCAGTAGGGAACCAGAATCATTCAAGGAAGGTCCTTCACCACCTCCTTTTTATCCTTCGCCTTTTCTCTCTCTTTTGACATGCACGTACTAATTTAAATAGTCACAAGAGTGATTTGTCCAATTTCATTCATTAAATAACATTACAATCGTTATCCTATTTGTTAATTTTTTTTTTATTTTAGTTTTTTTTACCTGATATGAAAAATACTTACACATTCATTTTTACTTATATACAAGTATCACAAAACTACAACACTAAATGTATAATCATGCACTTATTTTCTTATGTGCGAATGCTTGATCAATATATGATGTATTTGTGTATTTCTAACATTTTTAATTAATCTATTTCAGCAATTTTTGTAATGAACCATGCTTTTTTTGGGTAGACATAATTGAAGATTGACATGAAGCTATATAAGAATAACAGTTTTTTTATTGCAATACATTCTCATTTACCTGCCTATAACTAAGGGTATAGTTTGAAAATGTGGCAGTAAATTAAGAGACACATAGCCATCAATTAGTTTGCTTGTATATACTAATTTTTTACTTGATTTATTACCAAATTAAAGGACTTCGGATTCTTGAACCAGAAGAAGAGACTGAGGAAGTTTGGATATAGGGTGGTTCCAATATCTGAGATAAAAACTTGTTCTCTATATATATATGACGGAGAGAGCATAAGAGTTATAAACTGATTAAACAGCCTGCCAGCCCTATCCTTTTGACTTCTGCATCACACAGTAATTATTAAATAAACCATAATAATATCTTACAGCCCTAACCCAATTCTCTCTTAATAAAAGCCACCATAACCACACAAAGTCCATTTAGAAAGAGAGAGAGAGAGAGAGAGACCCCTTCACTTAAAGAAGACTCAGAAAACAAGAGAGAGAGAGAGAGAGAGAGAGAGAGATGGGGAGGGCTCCTTGCTGTGACAAGGCAAATGTGAAGAAAGGGCCATGGTCTCCTGAAGAAGACTCAAAGCTTAAGGAGTTCATAGAGAAGTATGGTACTGGTGGGAATTGGATTGCTCTTCCACAAAAAGCTGGTAAGATTAACATATTTCTCCTCTCTCTCTCTCTCTCTCTGTTGCTTGCTTCATTTGTATTTTGATGGTGTTTGGTTTTGGACTCTCTCTCTCACACACACTCTTTTTCTTGCTTCATTTGTATGTTGTTTGGTACTTTTAATTGGATCAGGTCTAAAGAGATGTGGGAAGAGCTGCAGATTGAGATGGCTCAACTATCTGAGGCCCAACATTAAGCATGGTGAATTTTCTGATGATGAAGACAGGATCATCTGCAGCTTGTTTGCTAGCATTGGAAGCAGGTAATCAAATTTCCATTTTTGTTCTCATCTTTCCCATTTTTTCTATTCCTATACACACTTATTAACCAAATTGATCCTAGTACCACTTTTTCCCCTTTTTCCCTCCTTATCATAATATGCTATGATGACAGAACATCAATTAATTGATAAAGTTCTTCTAAAGATGGAAAAAAAGGAGAAAGAAGGAAAGAGAGAGAAATTCACACAGTACCCACAGAGAGAGCTAGCTAGCTACATTTTTTTTTTTTTTTTTTTTTTTTTTTTTTTTTGAGGTAATACAAGTGAGATTTAGTTGGTAAATTTAAATGTTGTTTGTTATAAGATTCTGCTACTTTTGGACAATTCTTGTGCATGCATGCCAAGTTTAGATCTAACACCTAAACCTATATATACGCAGCCGTATACATGTACATATATATATATATTGAAGAGAAAGCTGATCTTGAAATTAGGTGTTATTTCTTCTTATGGAACTTATTCTTTCAACAAATGCAGGTGGTCAGTTATAGCTGCTAGATTACCAGGCAGGACTGACAATGATATCAAGAACTATTGGAACACAAAGCTCAAGAAGAAGCTCATGGGTATGATGGTTAATCCATCCATCACCACTCAAAGATATTCAAAACCACCACCACCACCACCATTCCCAAATATACATCATCATCATCCTCTTCATCAAACTCCACCACCACAACCGCCATCACCATTCAAAGATTGTAATCTCTATTACACTACTCCAAATGCCAAGTCTCTGACATGCCTTGATCAACCCATTTCAGTTCCATCAAATCTTTTGAATGTCAACGCCACCAATTCATTTGAAGCCAACCATTCTCAGCTTCTTCAAACCCAAGAGATGATCAGCTTGATGAGTGCTACTAATTCCATGCAGTATTACCCACTACTCAAAGACAATAACCTCCTCATGTTTGGGGGTACTACTACTCATGATCATCATCAACAACCAAGTTGCTCCTTCTCCGATGGAAGCTTAAGTTGCAATCATGATCAGATCAGCTATAGCAAAGAGATAAAAATTGAAGACATGGGTCTTCATGATCAAAGCTTCATAGCAAATGGGTTTGAAGAAAATCAAAGATTCATGCTTGATTATGGCCACAATGGGGGTGATCATGATAATAATTATCTCAACACTACTACTACTACTACTACATGGGCTGATCATGATCAGAAGCCAAATGGGTATTTTGGGAATAACAGTGCTACTACATTAGAGTATGATCTTATGGAAGTTAAGCAACTGATTAGTAGTAGTAATTATAGTACTGATAATTGTTGTAATAGCTTCTCTTTGAATGATGAAAACAAGGGCAAGACACAAAAGAGAGCTATGTACTACTACTACTGATGATAACTGACTGTAAGTAAAATCAGAAAGATTTGGAGGGGTATGGTATGGTGGGGGAGGAGATTCAGATTAGACTAGTTTCATCAGTTTCTTTCTTTCTTTCTGGGGTTTTGTGTTCTGTTCTCTGAATCTGATGGATGGAAATGAAAGAAGAAAAAAAAACAATTTTTTTTTTTTTTTGACAGTACATTGTAGAGCTTTTCTTTTTGTGCAATTCTTTTTTTGGGGAGTGATGATGTCTGTCTGTACGGTTATTTCTTACTCCTACTTCAAAAACTCTGAAATAAATGTCATGAAAACTAGTGAAGAAGCTACAATTATGGTACCAGTCATCGCTCACACTGTTGCTACTGGCTAGCAGTGCTCAATAAGTTATCATCATTCAAACTCTACACACTAATTCAGTATATATAAGCATTGTTTTATACTACTACATATATATATAGATATGTATATATTAATGAATATATATAAAAACTAGATAATAGTAAGTCATTAGTTCATCCTAAAAAAAAATGTTTGAAGTCTATTTTATTAATAAAAGTGAGTAATTTAAGCATCATTAAATGATGAGATTTTACCAAAGTAGCTCAGCTTATACAATTCAAATACCATATGTGCCCCTATAATAATGTTTATAAAAACCTAAAGTATTTTATTTTAAATTTAAAAGATTACTGTCTAGGATTAAAAACTCATGATTTTTGCTGGTAAAATTTTAGGTATAAAAATTAAGATTTATTGCCCCCAAAATTTAGGGTTAGGATGTATGGCTTGCAGGTTATAGCTAGGTTGGGAAATGATTTACGATTCAGGGTTCAAAAGGTTCAGAATTAGGCTTCATAATTTTGGGTGTGGTTTTTCGAAATACTGGAATTTAAGGTTTAAAATTTTGCAATTAAATTTTAGAAATTTTGGTTAAAATAAAACAATTTTAGTTTAAGATTGTAAAGAATTTTGATTTTTAAGCTAGATTTGAGAGTGTACTTTGAGGGGTGTTTTATGTAAACAAAAAGTTATACACAGAAGCATTGAATTCTACCTATTATGATTTAGCCAGAAGATAAGTTATCTTTTTCTTGATGGTTTAAAAAATCATTTAATGCAGCTTTATATATATATATATATATATATATATAATTTTAGCATAAATGCAACTTTATATCATTAAATACTCCTTAACAAGAGCTCTTAGACTAATCTTAAGCAAGAGCCTCTAACATTAATTTTGGATGCCATGTACTTTTAAGTTGTTTGGCTGTTACACACAAAGACTAATACTCAACCAACTGTTTTACATTAATTTTGGATGTCATGTACTGTACTTTTTAAGATGTTTGGTTGTTTTTTTAAGATGTTTGGTTGTTACACACAAAGACTAATACTTATCAACCAACTCTTTTAATTGGTTGTTTGGCTATTACACCACAGAATCTTTTGTTGGAATAAGTCAAGCCCAAGGTGGGAACTTGTATATCAAAATTTGAAAAAAATAATGATGAAAATTTTGGACTTTGTGGTGGCTGAAGCTTTGAAATATAAATAATTAATCATAATCTCAGTCTTCTTACAAAAGTCACTTAGAATAGTCTATCAAAAGCTATTACTTTACTGTGTGTGTGTCTTATCCTGTATTACTTAATTATAGTATGAAAATTAGTAACTACATTATGATACAGACAACATTAATGTAACAATATATGGATCACAGCTAATGGTCCCATTGATCATTAGGATGCCTTGATCAGTTTGATCATTGACTCTTGTTTTTTGATTATATTTTTGGCTCTGGGTCCCAACCAAAGTTGACCAATGTTTAGCACAGTAAGCTTAGGTAAGCAAAAAAAAAAAAAAACTGGTCTGACATGCATTTTAAATCAAATTGATTCCAGTTGGAAAATCTTTTTTTTTTTAAAAAAAAAAAAAAAAAAGAAAAAAAAAAGAAATAAGAAGCTATGGTTCATTTTTTCCTTCTTATAATTGAAAATTTTATTGGAGAGAAAAAATATGTATAAAAAACTACGTCTAACCTAACAAAAACCAATGGTTCTTATAAAAGGAAGTTATCTTTCTTTCCATCATCATCTTTTCAGGAGAAAATTATAGAGAATATGTCATATAATCTCTCTCTTTCTCTCTCTCTCTCTGAGGTAAATAATGTCATATGATCTCTCTCATGCAAGTATTGTGAAAATTTCTGCCCTTTAACTTGATAGTTATTAAAATCCAAATGCTCCTTTTAGAGAATTTGTATATCTCTTGGCATTAATATATGAGTGAAATTAATTCCGTGTTCTTTCAATATTCAAAATTTGAAATGATCCTTTTGCTTAAACTTAAAAAAATAATAATAATAATAATAAATAAAATAAAATAAAATGATCCAGCTTTATAGTACTAATAATAATAAATATATATATATATACACACACACACATTGAAGTGATAGAGAACAAGAAATTTTTTTGAAGGGAGGATGCGCTGGTACTAAATGCTCAAAAGTCCCACAATGTAGTACTTGCTACCTGCTAAGATATTGCTGTGGCAAAAGTTCCTCTCAAATATTTAACCTTGTACTTCACACAAAAGGAAATGCCCACACACACACACACACACACACACATATATATTTCTTAGATGCTCAAAAGCATCTTATGCTACATTGGTTATGTCATTTAATTAAATACATCGTGGTACAAGTCTCCAAGTACGTACTTCAAGTTGTAGTCCTAGTGGACATCCATATTGTGAAAAAGATACAAGTTTAAGATGGTGATATAGTATAACATTATAGACATAGAAATCAAATAATATTTCTATAAAGAGATATACACATTTTAATTACCTTTCAAAAAAACATATATATACGCATTTAAGATATATTACGAACACGTTTGACTAAAAAAATAAGATTATTACAATGTTATCCATCTTAAGCTATATACTTTTGTGATACAGTGATTGCCACACCTTTTAAAGCTTCTGGAGCACGTGTAATTAGAGTTGTAAAAGGTTGGTTTTCGAACTGTATAAGATTCAACTCAATTCAAATTCTTTAAGAATTACTTCTGGTTTGATGGATTATTTATGAAATCCGATTTATTATTAATAGAATATTCAATTTGTTAAATATAAATATATATATATATATATATAAGGAATGTTAAAAGAGACGAGCAAATTAACAATTAATTATCAGAATTTCAGGGGAAAAAAATTACAATTATCAGGATAAAATTAAATATGACAAAAAAAACAAGAAGAAATTGATATTTGACTCTTTGTTAAAGAAAAAAATATAAAAATAAGAAAAAATAGATAGAGAGAAGAAGAAGAAAATG
>JAOTQH010000007.1:4002644-4013970 GCA_025631255.1 Cornus kousa | reverse complement strand
ATTTTATGCAAGCAACCAGATAACTTTTATATAGTAAATTGCTTAATTTTGATTATTAAAAAAAAAAATGCCAACTACCATTTTCCAAAATAGATATCAGAAAATAAGTGGATAAATTGCACAAAATGTATGCAAATCGAATTTTTCCCTAACATAACGTGCAAAAGTCCACCTTACCAAATAAATCAAACTAAAGTTATGGCAGAACTCCTAATAAAAGTAATTGATTCAGTATAAGAGCACATTTGGGATTGCTTTTCAACAACTTAAAAGCGCTTTTCATTTAAAGGTATTTAGATGTGTTTGGTGAAGAAAAAAAAGTGCTTTTAGAGAGTAATTTAATAAAAAAAAGTGCTTTTTTGTGAAGCTAAAAATTGGAGCTTTTAAAATTGTGTTCTGGATAAACGCCTAACATGTTTCTTTTACTGACCACAGTTTTATGACAGTTCTACTGATTAAAGCACTTTCACCATTACAACAACGCCAAACAAACATAGTGACATCCTAAAGTATCAGTAACTTTTCTAGTTTTAATGGAATAATACAACATTAGCCATTAGGTTGTCGTTGTTGAAGCTTTGGAAGCTCAAAAGTCAAAATTGAACTCCAAACGACAACGACCATCCCTCTCCCCATCAACACCACACTACACCCCCTGAAATAATAATAATAGGGTAAAGTGCAAAAAACACCCCTAATTTGTACTCTCTCCCATGAAACCCCCCTGAACTTATATTTTTGCAGTTAACCCCCTGAACTATCCAATTTGTTTTCAAAAAGCACCAAAACGTTAAATTACAATTCGAATTCTAACGAGTGATGAGCCAAAATTACAAAAAGACAAAAATGCCCCTAATGACCATTAACAACAATTATATATATATATATATATATATATATATATAACGTAGCGGAAATGATAAAGAACAGGTTAAACCCTGAAATTCACAAAGAACACACTCACAAGAGAGAAACTGAAATTATATTGATAATAATGATGTCTGTAGACTTACATCTCTTGCCTTTATATACCCAAGTCAAAAATAAAATAAAAAAAGAAAGCATGCGTGAAATAATATTAAAGGGGAAATCAGAGATTTGATGGAGCAGAATCCTCCTTAAATCTTGCAATGGAGAATAATATCTTCTATTGTTGGCAACTACGCCAAATCTTCTTATTTATTTTCTGAATCCTCCTTAATTCTTGCCATGGAGAATAATATTTTCTATTATTGGCAACAACACCAAATCTCCTTTTAACTTTTTCTTATTTATTTATTTTTTTCTTCTATTCTCCTTACCTTTTCAGCCTCCCTGATTTGCGATCATCCTGTATGCTCAAATAATCGTGAGCGAGCTATTCTACATCAATCTCCCCTGCGTAAAAAGAACTCGTCCCCGAGTTACCTGAATCTGGCGGATAATATTCATGTATGTCAGCCACATTGAACGTTGAAGAAATGGCCATGGTAAATCAATCACATAGGCGTTGTCATTTATTTTCTCTAGAATCTAGTGCGGACCATATTTCTTAGCCTTCAGCTTGTTGAATGTTCCCACTAGAAACCTCTCTTTTCTTAGATACACTATAACCAGGTCCCCTTCTTCAAATACTCTTTTCCTTCGTCTCTTGTCAACTGCAGCCTTGTATTTGGCGTAAGTTTCCTCTAGATGTTTCTTGACACTCTCCTGAATGGTCTTAATGTGCTCCGCCATTTTCTCTACAACACCACTCTTCCCCGGCAACTTCGGTAAGGATACTAAATCCAAAGCAACTTTCAGAGGATAGCAATACACAACCGCAAACGGGATTTGCTAGTGGACCCATTAACCATGCAATTGTAAGCAAATTCTGCCTGGGTAAGAGCAAGATACCACTGTTTTGGTTTCTCTCCTGAAATAAACCGAATTAGATTTCCAAGGGTCCTATTCACCACCTCTATTTGGCCATCAGTCTAGGGGTGACTGGTGCTACTGAAATTAAGAGAGGTATCGAATCTCTTCCACAAAGTCCGCCAAAAGTGAAACAAGAACTTGGTGTCACGATCTGAGGTAATGGACTGTGGAACCCCATGTAAATGAACCACCTCTTTAAAGAACAAATTGGCAATTTGGACTGCATCATTCGTCTTATTGCATGCAATAAAATGGGACATCTTGGAAAATCAACCACCACAAAAAATAGAGTTTGCTTCTCGCTACATCCTCGGCAACCCTAGAACAAAATCCATGGATAAATCCTCCCATGGAGCATCTGGAATAGGCAACGGTGTGTAAAGACTAGTATTCTGAGATTGACCTTTATTAGTTTGGCAAGTTGAGCACCACCGCACATGGTTCTTAATGTCACGCTTGAGTTGCGGCCAATAATACAGTTCTTCTACCAGCTCTCGCATCTTATCACTCCCCAAATGTCCTCCTAATCCTCCTCCATGCAATTCATGAACCACTTGCTCCCGCAAAGAACTAAGTGGAATACACAACTGATTGCCATTAAAGAGCAATCCTTCCAACACGTGCAACCCTTCAAAGGATTGGCTCGTTTTACACGTTGCTCAGGCTTGGAAAAAAATCTTCTTCGGCCTCATATAACTCCTTCAGGCACTCAAACCCTGTGATTTCATCCCTCATAGTCACTAAGAAAGCTGCTCTCCGACTAAGTGCATCTTCAACTTTGTTCTGTTGGCCTGACTTGTGTTTTAGCGAGAAGATGAATCACTAGATATAAGCCGCCCATCGTGCGTGCATCCGATTAACACTGTTTTAATTGTCAATGGATTTCAGTGCCTGGTGATCTGTAAACAACATGAACTCACATATGCAAAACATGATCTGTAAACAACACTGGATAAGATATTGCTCCCATGTATGCAAAGCTTGCACCACCGCATAGAATTCCAACTCATAGGTAGTCCACTTCTTGCGTACTTCACTCAGCTTCTCACTGTAAAACGCTACTGGTCTTGTGATAAAACTGCTCCAATTCCCACTATTGAGGCATCACAATCCAGCTGGAATAGCTTCTCAAAATCTGGAAGGAATAAGATTGGGGTTGTTGATAGTTTTTCCTTGATTAAGGCAAAACTCATCTCAGCTTCCTCTACCCATTGGAATTTTCCTTTCTTCATGCATTCTGTGATGGGAGCCACAATACTACTAAAGTTCTTGATAAACCTTTGGTAGAACGTGTCTAAGCCAGGGAAAATGCGTACTTCTCCCACATTCTTCGGCGTAGGCCACTCCCGAATAGCCTTCACCTTCTCCTCATCTACCCGAATGGCATCACTACAAACCACATAGCCGAGGAATACTAGGCTTGGGGTCATAAAACGACACTTCTTCAAATTAATGAACACCTTATTCTTCTGCAAAGCTGTTAATACCTCTCTTAAGTGCAAAAGCAGTTATGCCTCTGTTTGACAATAAACTAGAATATCGTTGAAATAAACAACCACAAATCGACCAATAAATGGTTTGAGTACCTAATTCATCAACCGCATGAAAGTACTTAGCGTGTTGGATAATCTAAATGGCATGACTAACCACTCATACAGTCGTCTTGAACGCCGTTTTCCACTCATCCCTAGGGCGGATTCTGATCTGATGGTATCCGCTCTGGAGGTCCACTTTGGTGAAGACTTTCGATCCCGCCAACATATCCAGCATATCATCCAACCATGGAATGGAAATTTTGTACTCGATAGTGATTTTGTTAATTGGGTGACTATCAATGTACATTCTCCAACTGCCATCTTTTTTCAGTTCTAGCAAGGCCGAAACAACACATGGGCTCATGCTCTCCCGAATCAACCCTTTCTATAGTAACTCTTCCACTTGCTCTTGTAAGATCGGACTCTCGTTGGGACTCATCTGGTAATGTGGTAGATTTGGCAAGCTCACCCCAGGTACCAAGTCAATATTGTGTTGAATGTCCCTCATGGGAGGGAGACTATCAGGCAAGTCTTCCAGCACCAACTCACTAAATTCCTGCAGTAATGGATGCACTATTGCTGGTACTGTAAAAGGAGGTTGTTCAACTACTTCCCCCCTTGCACATAACAACAAAGATTTCAGGGACAGTTGTTACTACGCCGAGAAATTCCTCACTGTTGATCAACATAACTAAATTTCCTTTGGGAAATTCGGCTTCTTTCAATGGACCCAAAAAAATCTTCTGGCCATTCTTGTATAGAATATACACATTGTCTCTATCACTGTGAGTGGCATCGACATCAAATTGCCATGGTTTGCCCAATATCATATGGCATGCATCCATGTCGACTACATCACAATGCACCTCCTCTGCATATGCTTTCCCAATTGAGAATGGAGCGGTGCAGGTTTCAGTTACTCATGTTTCTGAGCGTTTCTTGATCCATCCAATTTTGTATGGATGGAGATGTTTCTCTATTTTAAGCCCCAATTTTCGAACCATTGTTAAGGAAACAATGTTCTCGCTACTGCCGCTATCAATAATGTCACATACCTAATGGTTGACAGTGCAACGTGTACGGAACACATTATGACACTGTGGGTGCTCCTCCTCCTTTGGCGTGAACATCAACCTCCTCATGACTAAAGAGTGGGACAACAACTCGCCATTGTCTCCTTCAGTCCCCTCTTCTTCTTCAAAGGTAAGGAACTCACCTTCCTCACCCTCGACCAAATTTACTGTCGGTCATTTGGGGCAATTGTTGGATTTATGGCAAGGTTCTCCACATCGAAAACACTTGCCCATACTTGGGTGTGCATAGGTATTTTCTCTCACAGTTGGGGCTCCCTTTCCAGTAAGGCCTATGGGTGCTGCGGGTTTGGCCTTTGTTGAACCATCTCCAATGCCTCGCCATGTCATTGGAACAAGGGGCTATTGCGGTCTTTTTACCTATGCCATATGTAGGAAGTGGGGTATTATGTGAACCACGAGACCGATTCTTCGACTTCTCCAATAGCACTTCTGCTCTATCTGTCGCCGTGGCAATCTCAGACAGTTTGAATAGCAGTTGCAGCACCACTTTCTCTTCAATATCCCATCATAACCCGCCTTTGAAACAGGCCACCATGCTAAATTTGGGTTCTACCAGGTTGTTTTGGCTCAAGGATTCGGCAAAGTTTTTCATGCTAAAAAAGGTGGGGTTTACAGAGAGATTGGAGGTGGAGATTGTGGATTAGGGATTACTGATCAAACATGCTCATCATCTTTTAAATCAAAATGCTCCCCATCTAAAGAGAAAGGATAGGGATGCTCATCGTTGGCAACTGCAGTTTGAAGATTAGGGTTTGCAGAGTAATTAAAGGTGGAGATTAGGGTTTGCAATTAACTGCTGCTTTGGATGCTAAAATGGGTAAGGCATGCGTGTCATGTGATTTGGCCCCAATAGGGTAAGATGGCATGAGTTGGCAAAATGTAATTGGATGTGAAGATTACTTTTATCCACCTCACCAATTTAATCATGAGAAGTATAAAATGACCTAGTTTTAATTAAGGGTAAAATAGACAATTTGTTTTGCAGTTAACTGTTGTTTGATGTTTTGTCCTTAAATGCAGATTTTTGATAGTTTAGGGGGTAGTTCTTAGTAAAAGGGGGTTTTGTGAAATTCCCTGATAGTTCAGGAGGGTTTAATGCACTTTACCCTAAATAATAAAATAATAGAAACCAAGACCACTAAGCAAAAGGAATCAAATAACATTCCATATTTAAGTCCACTTGATGCATGATTTTGGATCTTGCATCCAGGAAACATCATTGCCCCACATATGCGAGCATGCCAGTGCACAAAGGGAGGGCGGAGGCCAACTGCAAACATAAAATAGTAGTCTTAAATGGTATATGAGTAGTCTGCATTCTCCACCTTCCCACAACGAACTTAGAACAAATTACTCATATTTTGCTATAATGACTACTTCAATGTTGGCCTAGATTATCAAAGCCCATTCTATCTTTTACAAGAACTAATTATAGAATAGCAGTTTTCAAATCTCTCCATCCTCAAAATTTGACAATGTGATGAGAGAACCTAAATAACTAATGACCAAAGCAGTGCTGAAGCAATTTGGGATGAAGCACCGAGTTGATTTCAAGACAGGGATGCATGCATAGGATGATAAATCATATGCTAAAGTAATGCATCCAAGAAAACTGTCACGAAGAAGTTTAAAATCTATCATCATACTGTTGCCAGATAGATTAAATAAAAACCAGCATACATTTCAAAAACCAAAATCAAATCAATTTTAAAGGAGTTAAATTACCATCATCAGGTTTTTTCACAAATTCCACTCCCAAACGTTCAAATCTCTCACATGCCTTGTAAGTATCATCAACGGTAATGCCTATGTGTCCTGAAAGCAAATTCGACCAGTTAATCAAGTGAAATATTGGATGAGAACCAGCATGCATCTCAATAAGCAAAATCATCTAAAGAAAGAGAAACATCCCCATGACTATATAACATGAAGAGTCAGGTAGCAGTGATGTGTATTAAGTCCTATTTACGAGAGGCAACAAGTCAACTACATAAATGATCAGTTACAGCTTCCTTAAGTTTTAGAGACTTGAGTAAAACTTCATCGCATCTGCAACAAACATGCACTATGAATTTGTGGATAACAAATCTTATAAATGAAGAGAAATGAGATCCAGTTCTACATTGGAGACCACTTTCTAGGTAATAGACATATAGTACATCTGACAAAATATGGGATTATTACCTAGTATGATTCCCGTTAATCAAGCATGTTGGGGTTGACAGATTGGAGACAAACCTAACCTTTGACATTGTTTGCACAAATTGACTGCCCTAAAGATTCGAATCTGCATCCTCATGCTTGACAGCCTGAGCATTTTACCATTGTACTAGGCAATAGCCCCGATCAAATAAAGACCTAGTCAAAATTGAGAAATTCTATGGCTCTGATAATATTACTCATCTCATATCATATTATAGAAATATTTGCAATATCAGAAGAAATTGATGTCACAATAATGGTTATGCATCATCTTTTCTACTTTAAGAAGCTCTTTCTAGGACACAGACATGTAGGGTTCATCCATAGTATGCGAATAACAAATACTTTGCAAAAGATCAATGCCAAATCAATGGTCTTAAAAGCATACCACAATTGACACATATATTGGCAGAAAACAATAGTAAGTGTTTGCCACAAAATCAAGCTAACTATAGAGGTGGACAAACATAAATCATAAACACGGTTACATACCAAAGCCGCGAGGTTCAGAGTTCCCATTGTGGTAACCTTTGAAATCAGGATCACTTTCAGTACCCCAATTACTGAAAGAAGTAACTGACAGTTAGACATGATCAAGGAACCTGTGAAAAATACAAAATTGAATTTGAAAAAGATAAAATACAGGTGTAACACGACAGTTCATACTGTGTGAGTTCAATTGTAGCCTTCCGACCAAAGGTCCAAACAGTACGATCAACTGAATTGCTTGGAGCTGACGCTGGATCCTAAACCACACACACACAAAAAGAGAAAGGGAGAAATCAACATTTTAGTAAGAAGAAAACGAAACCACTTATGTTTTTCACCACCCTATTTTTTTTTTAATTCTTTTAGATTCGTCAGAATACATGGCTTACTTGGAATTGCATGAAGAAGAATTACTACTGTTGAAACCAAATTACTAAAATTGGCATTGATAAAAAATATATATATATATATCTTGCAAAAAAGATGTTTAATGTTCTACCTCATAGCCCATAAAGTACAAGCTAAACTTCATCTCTGGAAAATCCAACCTTTTAAGTAACCTAGTAAGATACAAGGAAAAAGCTACATCAAAATATAAACTCAGAGAATCTGATAATAACTGAATGTAGTAGATAGATGGCAATTTAATCTATCAACAATGAACCAAATCTATATAAAATAATAATAATTATAAGACTGGGGGGGAGGCCAAGAGTACAAGGGAGATTATAATCAACAAACCCTAAGAGAAATCAGAAATAGAAGAAAGAAAAATTCAAGCCATTTTGAGTCAAGTAAATTCCTATCATAAAGGAAAGACAATCTGATGGGGAAAGGGATATGATTCCAATACATGATTTGCACATGCTTCAACATTACTTTTGGAGAAGAGGGAAAGAGAAATACAATTGGGGATTTTAGTGATTTAGGGTTTTATTTATGCTTATTGTTATTTTGATAATGTTTGAATTTTAGGGTTATTTTGGTATTTTTATGTTTTAGGGTTTGCTTAATAATTTGCCTATGTAAAGGCTCCTTCGTAATTTGAGAACTCAGTTTTTTGAGAAATTGAATATTATCATTGAGTTTGTGAACTCCCTTTGTGTCTCTTCTCCCTCTTGTTCTTGCTATTCTTAATACCTCCGTCTATCTATCATACCTCCTTCAATCTGATTGTGATCCCTATTCGTCTGTCTTCTCACCTCCTTCGTCTAGCCTTAATATATCTTTTCATTCTAGTCCCCTTCTTTCTTTCTAGTCACTATAAGTTAATACTTGTCCCGCGTCACAATCCCTATACGTTTTAAATACAAGAAGCCTCGAAGGAGAAGAGGGGAGAGAGAGAGTATAAGGGTGAATATAATCAACAAAGGTTACAATAACTCAGAAAAAGAAAGCAAGAAAAATCCAAGCAATTTTGAGTCAGGTAAGTTCCTCTCATAAATGCAGGAAGATCCCTCTTGTGTGCATAACCTGCAAGATGCTTCCAAGGCCCAAGCCTTGATTTGGGTTCATGGGCGCAATTGTAAATCTTTGGGACATCTTTTGGATATTGTGGATAGCTTAAAGCTAATCTTTTGGATATTGTGGATAGGTTAAAGATATAGTATTCGCCTTTGGCATCTTGTGTATTCTTTTGGGAGTGCTCCCCTCTTGAGCGCCTTTATGAAATCTTACTTATCAAAATAAATAAATACAGATCGAATTTCGCTAATTTTAAGATTTTCTTGACCCATAGGTAATGTGAAGATTTTCTCACATTCTGTGTATATAGCAATACAATCCTTTCACTCCAAATAGGAAATTTCCATAAGCAAAAAAATTTTGGACATAGGCTGAAACATGGGCAGTATGTAAGGTTGAAAAATGGGCTGTGGGTAAGGTAAAGATTTCTCAAGATCTGTATGTAGCAATATAATTCTTCAATTTTTTTTTTTTTTTTTTACAAGTAAAAGTGTGTAAAAGAAGCGTTCAAATGGGAAACGCATCCCTCAGAAGATACCAAGGCCTAATATGGCCTCTAAACTCTAAGGGAATCCAAAAAATCAACTATTTCCTCCATGGAATTACAATTTCTCCCTAGAGCCCAACAAAAAAGAGAGCTAATAATGGAGAACTTCAATGCCCCAATAGGATTCTCCTTTCCTTCCAAGGATCTCCTATTTCTTTCAAGCCATAAACACCACTAGACGCACGAAGGCACAACCTGCCAGAAATCACAAACTTGGGCCCGCACTATACAACCTCTCCAAGCCTCAACCAAGATTCTAGAGGACATGGGCATAACCCACTGAACCCCAAAAAACCCCGACAACAAAACCCAACAATCTTGAGCCACTGGACAATGCAAAAGAAGGTGGTCAACCGTTTCCTCTTCTTACACATGTAACAACAGTTAACCACCACTTGTCTCCGCCTCCTTAAGTTATCTTGAGTCAAGATCTTTCCCAACATAAATGACCACACAAAGAAAGCCACTTTGAGAGGGGCCTTAGAGTGCCAAATAGCCTTCCAAGGGAAAGGATGCCCTGGAACATTAGAAAGACACCTGTAGAAAGACCGGACATCAAAGCGACCCTGGGAAGAATGAACCCACTATCAGAGGCATCAGAGGAAGTGATCTGCATACCAAAATTATATGATTTGATGAGTTGTAAGATAGCTTATAATTAGGGATTCCATTCCAATTTAGATGATTTACAGATTGCTTGTAGTTAGGAATATTATTTGTGGATACCCAAAATCTTGGGAGATGATTGTTGTAAGCATTCCTTGTATAGAATAGTAAATATTATTATATAAAGAAAGTCTCCCTAAGGGAAAGGCAGACAAGTTTTCTCCCAAAATTCTCTTTGTTCTCTTCGTCTTGTCATGGTATCAGAGCCTAGCTTGATACAAAAGGCGTTCTAAGTTTCTTTTGATAAGATACATCACAGTTTTTTGTTAAAAACTATGGTGTCTTGTTTCTAAGGAGTTGCAGCATTTTGGTGACAATCTTTGTTTGAGTTGCAGTCAAGAATTACAGTTAGCATCATCTCAGGTTCTCATTCATCTTTTCTCTTTTTTTGAGTCTGTTTTGAAGTTTTTTTTTTCAGAATGTCAGAAAAGTCAGAACTCTTGCCCATTAAATTGAATGGGAAGACTTATTTTTCTTGGGAGTTTCAATTCCGAATGTTTGTTAAAGGGAAAGAATTGTGGGGACATATAGATGGATCAATCCCAGAACCAAAAGCTAGGACTAAAATGCTAGCATAGCTAAATGGGAGTCTAATGATGCCAAGATAATTAGTTGGATTTTAAGCTCAGTAGATTCTAATATTGTACTCAATTTGTGGCCTTATTCCAATGCTAAAGATATGTGGGCTTATCTAAAAAAGGTTTACAATCAAGAAAACTCTGGGAGGCGTCTTCAGCTTGAATTGGACATATCTGAATATTCCCAAGGGAATATGTCAATTCAAGACTATTATTCTGGATTCATGAACAAAGTCTCATTTTCTACAACTGGATGTATTGTGCTGGATCAAGAGTCGGGGAAAGTGATCGGGAAGGGAACTAAATGTGGAAGGTTGTTTCCTCTAAGCTTGTTTAGCTATCCCAAGAATAAATCTTTATTTTCGTTATTTTGTCCTTCTAGTACGTCATATCAGATGTGGCATAAACGATTGGGGCATCCTAATGCCAAAAGATTGTTATTGTTGAAATCTGGTTTGTTTTCTAATAAAGACCCTGTTTCTTTCGATGATGTCTCATTTAATTGTAGTAGTTGTAAATTGGGTATAAGTAAGACTCTTCCTTTTCCAATTCATGGTCACATTACTACAAAATGCTTCGATTTGATTCATACTGATGTTTGGGGGGATGCTCCATTTCCCTCTCATTCTCGTCACAAATAATTTGTTTCCTTCATCGACGATTATAGTCGACACACATGGATTTATTTTTTGCATTCTAAATCTGAAGTTTTTGATGCCTTTAAGCGTTTTTTGGCTTACCTAAAAAATCAATTTTCCACATCCATCAAAATTCTTCATTCCGATTCCGGAGGTGAATATATGAAAAATGAATTTCAAAATTATCTTCAAAATGAAGGAATCATTTCCCAGCGAA
>JAOTQH010000007.1:3979623-4002544 GCA_025631255.1 Cornus kousa | reverse complement strand
TGCTATAATTATTTTTATATATACACTATATATATATATATATATATATATATATATATAGATCTTATAGAAGAAATGAATAAGTTAGTTTGGTCCATTAAAATTAGCTAGGAAGTTAAATTTGTAATTTTATAATTCAAATCGGATTATTGACAAGTTTTTTAACTTCGGCCTTCAGGGGATGTCAATTTAAAAGAAGTCATGACCATCCGTTGAGTGACGTTAATCAAATTCTTAGGGAGTATCAATGTAATTTATTTTGTTTGAAAGGTGAGTAAATGCAGCGATATTGTAAAGGGCGGGCAGTGGGGGAACAATTTGGTTATTTTATAAATTTTTATTAAAATGGGAAGTTGATGTTGGTTTTTTTTTTTTTTGTTTGTTTGTTTTGTTTGTTTGTTTTTTTTTATTTTTTATAACATACCCAATATTAGATTGACATAACTATATATATAAATATTCGTACAGCTGGTAGATTATCTGTGGACCTCAGAAATATACCCATTATTAAATTGACATAACTATATATATAAATATTCGTACAGCTGGTAGATTCTCTGTGGACCTCACAAATATCTATCTCTGGTTGCATGGTTCATCAGCTTCCTCTTGGAAATTGAAATCAAAACAAACGCCATGGAAAAATCAGGGTATGGCCGGGACGGCATATTCAGATCTCTGAGGCCTCCTCTTGTCCTCCCCAGAGACCCCAATCTCTCTATGGTCTCATTCCTCTTCCGAAACTCCTCTTCTTTCCCCGAAAAACCCGCCCTCATCGACGCTGACACCGGCGAAACCTTAACCTTTACACAGTTCAAATCCACGGTTTCTAAGGTCTCTCACGGATTACTCCAACTGGGTATCAAGAAAAACGACGTTGTACTCGTTTTCGCCCCCAATTCAATCCGATTCCCCATCTGTTTCTTGGGAATTATCGCTATCGGTGCCATTGCAACCACCGTGAACCCAATATATACAGTTTCAGAGCTTTCCAAACAAATCAAAGATTGCAATCCAAAGCTGGTTATCACTGTTGCTGATTTATGGGAAAAGCTTAAAGGGTTTGGTATACCAGCTGTGATATTAGATTCTGAACCATCTCCAAAGCTCAAGTACTCAACAAATTCAAGACTGATATCTTTTACCGGGTTAATTAGGAATGTTGGGTCGGTGTCCAATTTTCCTGAAGCTTCCATCAAACAATCTGACACAGCTGCTCTGTTGTACTCATCAGGCACCACTGGTACTAGTAAGGGTGTGGTATTGAGCCATCGTAATTTTATTGCAGCATCTCTATTGGTGACTGCTGATCAAGAGTTGGCAGGCGAGATGCATAATGTGTTCTTGTGTGTTATTCCCATGTTTCACGTGTTTGGACTTTCGGTTATATTGTATTCGCAGCTGCAAAGGGGCAATGCAGTCGTGTCGATAGCAAAGTTCGATCTTGAGATGATTTTGAGATCTATTGAGAAGTACAGGGTGACTCATTTCTGGGTTGTGCCCCCAATCATACTTGCTTTGGCTAAGCAAACGAGTGTAGTAAAGAAGTACGATTTGTCGTCGTTGAGGCAAATTGGCTCAGGTGCGGCACCTTTGGGTAAAGATTTGATGGAGGAGTGCGCAAAGAATTTCCCTCAGGCTGTGGTCTGTCAGGTACATCTATGGACACTCAAAACACTATATGTGGTCCAATTCAAGCATGAAAATTTGAAATGCTAATTATAATATATATAATGCGGCACAGAGGCAAAATCCTTATCATGTCAGGTATTTATGAGGCAAAAACCTTGGGCCTCTTAGGCTTGCCTTTTGTTTTAGATGTGTTCCTTGTATATGAAATAAGTATACACTATACCCATTCCAAAGTAGTCAACTTATTTGAACTTAGATAATCCTTTACCCTTTAGTTGGCATTACTGAAAGAATAAAAATTTGAGAAGTATAATGTCTCTTGCCTCCTTTGGGAATTACTTATACAACTCCGGTCACAAAAAAATGCATATGTAGGAGTGGAATATACTTTAATCTGACCTCTTGCATTCACAAGCACCACAGCACGGCCAAAACGTGGCTTGTAATTACCATATCCTAACCTGCTTAGGAATCATAGTACTCGTGAAGATTGGTTTATTTTTTCCCATGAAAAGAAAAGTGCATTACTTCCAAATTTGGGTGAGTTGAGTGTAGTATTTACTTTTTCCAGGAACAGTTGAATTAGTGCATACATGCATGGAACTCCTGGTATCAATGGCGTTTGACATCATCGTATAATGAAATTGACTGCATTTAAGTTTCAATTTTGGTGAGTCATAGTCAATCATCAATGGCATGTTATGTTGCAGTGATGTGAATAGTAGATTTTGTAAGCCTTCAGATAGGCAATAAGACCATTTACAAGCTTTGGGCGCAATTCATGAAAAGTGGGAAATTGTCTTCACATTTACAAAGCGCTTTTGTGATTTCAGGGCTTTGGTATGACAGAGACTTGTGGAATTGTGTCAGTGGAAAATATGAATATTGGTCCTAGACATTCTGGTTCAACAGGAACACTTGTTCCAGGAGTGGAGTCCCAAATAGTTAGCGTAGATACACTGAAGCCTCTTCCACCAAATCAGTTAGGGGAGATATGGGTTCGCGGGCCCAACATGATGCAAGGTTGGTTTTTGGTTAATTGTTTTACTGTTGATAATCTTATATGGGTCCGAAGAGTATGAACCTTTATACACTTTAAATGTGAATTTTGATGCACTTTAAAGTGAATTTCTTTGACTTTTCACTTTCATACTTAGTGAATTTCAGGTAGCACATTAATGACTGATATGACCTTATACTACACATGGCACTTGAAAACAATAAAGTAGTTAATGGATAATCTATGTCAGTGATCTTTTCACATGCTCAAATTTATACATTACGAACTTAGTGGTCAAGATAAGAAAAGTAATACTACCGTAAGACTTTTTAGACTTTAATTGACATATCTGCACTTGTTATTTATTCTTTCTTGAAATAATTAATAGTTGGGTTATAGGATTTCGGCTTAGTTATGCTGATTAGATGCGTTGCTGATTTTGAAGTCATGATCATCGAAATCACCTTCTTGAAATAGCCATTATTGAAGTTGCTTTCTTGATGAAGCTCTTATTGGAGTCACCTTCTTGAGAAAGCATTCTATCTTTTCTTTGAGGTCTGTGCATGGTTCTCCTTTTGCACATGATCACCAATAGGGCCCCTAATTATATATATTATGAGAACTTTTTCCCCACAGATAAGCCATGGAGTTGACGTGTATATATATATATATATATATATATATATATTGCAAGGCATTCTTCCCTACAAACAAGCCTCGTCCTTAATGGATGTCTCCTAAAACTTTGAAGACCATAGAAGGCATTATGATAGACATCATATATAACCTGAGTTAGGAGCAAAACTCAAGGGGGCGTAAATTGCTTGATGCTTGTGCATGTGGAGGCATCTCCTGGGCTTATTAGAGTAGACCACCGTGCTGACATGAGCACTGTGTTGTTTTTCCTTGACTGTAAATACCCTCCCTAATAGTTAATGGTGGAAGGTCCAGACTTGAACCTGCCAATACTTTGCTTTGAGAAACATTGCGCTCAACATGAAACCCACATGACAAAAGTAAATTTCTTTGATTCTTTTGACGAACTCTTAGATATTATAGGCATCAATACACCTTGAAGATCAAGCCATTTTATTACCCAGCCGGACTAGTGAATATAGACCTATAAAGAAGAATGCACAAATCCAAGTTGCGCAGCCTTCAAAAATCTGAACAAGGCTTGCTCGAAATACAGTTACCCATCATTGATGCACTGGTAGATGCAACGTCATGACATCAAATGTTATGATCTACGGATGATTGCAACTGCTATAATCAAATAAAAAAGGCAGCATAAGATGTAGTGATATTTATAATGTTTTCTTCTCTACATCTTATTTTTATTTTTGATTTACCATGGAGCATTCCATCAAAACCTCAGCGACTATGGTTGATCTCGTGGTAAAATCTTGTGAAGGACATACTCATATTGCTAACCTTAGGGAAGTGTTTTGATAGATGTTGTAGTTTAAATATAATATTGATTATGATTTAGGTTTTGGACAATTAGGGTTTGAAGAAGAGAATGAATGAATGACAAAGAATGTATGAAGAGTTGTAGAATGTTTTTGACATCTCTTCAGTACATATGTATATTAATGATAAACAAGAATTACAATAATACCACCTGTTACAAGAATATTCTCGCTTAATGCGTCACTCTCTCAAGTTGGTCCATAGATATCTCTCATACCCAACTTTCCTACAATAGAATGGAAGAAGTTACTATTCAAACCCTTAGTGAACATATAAGCTAGTTGTTCCTTTGACTTCACTAAGGGCATGCTCAATATTTAACTTCTCCTTGATAAAGTGTCTGCTAATCTCAGTAAGCTTTGTTCTATCATGTTAGACTGGATTATGCGCAATGCTAATGGCTGCTTTGTTATCACAACTAGTCTTATAGGTCTGTCATCTATAATACCTAAATCACATATCAAGGTCTAATTCCTGAATATAAATACTCTCTCTTCTAAAAGGAACTCACAAACTTGACGTCCCTATCAGACACAATGGAAGTTGGTAATCCATGCAGCCTAACAATTTCCCTAAAGAAAAAATTAGCCACATGCGAGGCATCCGCTGACTTGCTACAAGGAATAAAATGGGCCATCTTAGAAACCCTATCTAAAACAACTAGAATAGAATCATGTCATCTAGTAATCTTAGGCAACCCTAGGACAAAGTACATGCTAAGAACTTTCCATGGTGTGTGCGGGACTGGCAAAGGGGTGTAGAATCCCATGTTCCTCTTCCTAGATTTTTATAATTGACACATGCGACACTGGCAAACAACTCTAGCAACATCATCTTTTAAAGATACCCAATAATATTTGTCCTCTACTAGAGAAACTATCTTATCTATTCCAAAATGACCAACAATTCCTCCAGAACGTACTTCTCAAACTAAGAATTCTCTAATTAATGTGCGAGGACTGCATAGCTTAGAGCCTCTGTAAAAGTAGCCTTCTCTAATCATAAAGTCAACATAATCACTATGTTTACCATTTTGAACCCTTAAAATATCTCACCAAAATCAGTACAAGTGGAATACTCATCCTTCATTCTTTAAAAGCCTACAACACTAACACTCATAGCTTGAAGAAAAACTACTACTCACCTGAGAGCGTCGACTGGCTTAATTTTTTTGACCCATTGCAGTGATTGAGCACAAAAGTATACTCTTGCATAAAAGCAACCCATTTTGCATGTTTAGCACTCAATTTTCTTTGAGTTGAAATTACCTCAATGGCCTAAAGGCTTGGTGATGAGGCCTGTGGCTTGGGGTTCGGGCTGTGCGGCTAGGGTTTTGCTACGAGGGGTTAAGTGTTTGTTTGGGAACTACTAGGGTTTAGGCTTCGTGGGAACAGCTAGGATTTAGGGTCTTGTGGATGAAAAATGAAGGTTGTGGGTGGATTGTTGAAGAACAGTACGTATGGGTTTAACTTGGATTTGCTCTGATACCAAAACCGATGCAGGATGAGTGGGGGGTGCTTCGATTCCAAAATTGATGTTGGAGAGAGAGAATGAGAGAGAAGAGAAGAAGAGAAAAGAGGGAGGAGAAAGAGGAGGGAGAAAATCACTATAATCATTGTCAATAATAGTCAATAATCATCAAAAGGTGTCTTAACAATGTATCAACCCAATATATATAAGAACAACAATAGAATCGTAATAAAATTTTAATACCAAAAATCAAACCCTAAACAAATAAGGAGGGTAAAATTAAAAAATAAAATAAATCCTAAATTCTCCTCTACGTCTATGCCTATAGTATTTGCGTAGACCACACGGCTCATGAGAATCTCCATCACTCTCCCTCGACCATAATGGCACCTCAACCTAATGTGCCTTTGCTCATTTGAGCCTTGTTGGCTCTACGAGGTTGAGTAGGAGGAGCGCATCTATTCCATAAGATGGTTGTGCGAGATGTGAAACTCACACACATAAACATTGGCTTGCTTTGGCCTTTGCCACGCAAAAGGTCTAGACACTATGTCCTTGTGCGTACTGTTCATTTCTTAGTCATGTTTGATCCATTAAATTATCTGTCAAGACTGGCTCTTTCAGAATGAATAGCTCGGTAGTTACTTCTTGTAGTGGAATTTAGAATTACATGTCTTGCACTATAAGTTTTTGGAAAGTCAAGTGCTCATGGATCTATTTGCTCATTTTGTGGTGAAGAACTACCAAGGGAAGTATTTCAGGTGATGTCTGCTACAGATAGCAGTGGTGAATAGATCCTCTCATTTAAGGATCATCTACCCTTTATTTATTTATTTATTTATTTTTGTATCAATAAAATTTCCACCATTTAGGAAAAAAAGAAGATAATGTGAAAATTAAAGTTACTATTCTTCTCTCTATGCTCATAGATGATTTCACTCATTGGGTTTCCATCCACAATGTAGATGCGTTTTTAAAGGACATAATGACAAAGATAAGGATACTGAGAATAACACAGTTTTCCTTTTGCTTTTGGGCTGGATCTATGCCCTGAGGTTGCTCTATGTGAACTATCAGGATTAACTAAACATTTTCTTAAGATCTTTCTGCTTTTGCTATTTTGTGATGCATTACAAATACTACATCCATTAGCAAAGAAAGCTTTACAACCGGCACTCCATGTAGTGTATTGAAATCTTCTGAGTATGCGCTATAGGATCCTCATGTTAGGAATCAGGTGAGGAAGAAGAAGCCACCTAAATATACTAAAGTGCAACAATTCTTAAGGAAGCATTCAGTTTCTTCTCGCGTGACTGGCTGCTGACCTCACGGTTCTCCATATGCACATCATGTCGAGTGAGTGTCCCCAATTGCATATACTATGAGGACTTCTTCCCCACCAATATACATTGTTAATGGCATTTATTTTGCAATGATTTATTTTCCACAACGTCTATTCCTTGATAATTATTTCCTGAAACTTTTGAGTACAAAATACATCTCAATGTAGTTTGTACACAATCTGAGTTTGGAGCAGCATTCAAGGAGGTATTTATCACATTTACAAACGAAACAATCATCTTACTGACTTTTTTTGTAGATAAGCTTACTTTCTGTAAATGACTTCTTGCGCTTGCACTTAGCCTTGTTACGCTGTTTGAATAGCTGGTGCTACCATCTTCACTTGCTTGATGTGTGACTGGTTTGTCATAGCCCATATTAAAAGAAGTGGTCACGAGGCTAGATGAAGGGGATGAGAAGACAGACAAAGGGAGATAAAGAGACAGAGGGATTGAGAAGAGCAAGAATGAGAGAGGAAGAACAGAGGGATTTTCTAAAAATCACTGTATAATTCAATAATGAAATTCTGAATAGTTTGGTTAGACAAGAGCCTTTTATATAGGCAAAATTAGAAGCATACCCTAAAATAATAAAATAAGAAAACAATCCCAAAAATTAAACATTAGCAAAATAATAAAAATAAATAAAAATCTAACCCTAAGTTATCAAATCTCTAATGTTAACTATCCGTGACCCTTCTCCAAAAGTAGAGGCGAAACACGTGTGGCTCATGCACAAAAATTTTATCTGGATCTCTGTCACGTGGTTATCTCGTCATATCCACTTCAGGGACATGGATGTGCTATATATGACTTATTTGAACTTTAAATAGGTACGTGGTTTGATGGTTAAGGTTAAAGGATTGTTGAAGTGACTGTATCTCGAGGTTTAACACACCTCGACCAGGCTCTAAGAGAGACATTTGACTCCCAGACGATGTATGGCCTGATGATGTGGCAACCTCCTCCTAGTGCCCTTAAAATCAACTTCTTTTTTTTTTTTGATAAGTAAGAATTGTATAAAAAACGCTCAAAAGGGGAGCGCATTAGTTAAGTAATTAATTCTTATATTCTTTTTTTCTTTTATGTTAAGTAATTAATTCTTTATTTTTCTCTTTACTCATCTGATTGCATAGCATTAGTCTTTCCATTACAAATCTCATTTTTGTAAGTACATGACATATGGAGGCATCCAATTTGCACAACGGCGAGGCTTTTTTGGGGAAGCATGTCACCTCAGCAATCCATATGGCTGAATTCGGAAACTCTATAGCCGCAATCTTGTTCTAGTTGGACAGCTCTCATGCATGTGCCCCATCTTGTTGGCTCAATCTAGACGTGACCATGATGAGACCAAGCCACATGTCAGCCTAAGCACCTCCTTGTCTTTCCTCAACTATAAAGAGACCTTGATTCTATACTTCATGGAAGAAGATCCAGATTTGAACACGAGTGCTATGACAATAACTACTCGTGTGTATCTTGATCCTTGACCTATTTTGAGAATCCTTATATTTGTTACCCTTATGAGGCCCTGAACCTAATGAGTCATTAGTGGTTTCTACTGCTATACTTTCTCTTTTGTGATTTAGCTTTGATCTCCACTCTAGTCACTACCACTACTGTGTTTCCTGATGACTTATAATACCCTCTCTCCTAATCATAAACAAGAATTCATGTTGGGGTACCAAGAAGTCTTCTCATTACTTGTTGTGAACCATTTTTTTACTTGGCAGCCAAGTTGTGTTTCCTACATCATACAGCTCGAAGACATCATGTTCTGAAATTTTTATGGTGATAGTAGCTGCTGATCTGCATTTTAGGAATATTTTCTTTGTAAATGTATTGTAAGTGTTGTACAGTATTGTATGAGTTGTCACACGTGTACAGTTAGTATTGTATGAGTTGTCACCTACCCCTTATTACCATATATAGAATTACCATGTATAGGGTTTTCTTGTTCTCCACTCACCTACTCCCGTGGCTTCTCTTATATAAACACCATTATATTATTGTATTACAGACTCAATAACATATACGTTTTCATATATTCTCCTTCTTTCTCTCTCTTTCAACATCAGCCATGGCGCGGGTAGCACTTTTCTCGATTTATGAAATTCTCATACGGAATAGCCTTGCCACTTGGCGCACCAAAGACATCCAAAGGGAAAGCCTTGCATTGTGATTTTTAAACTTTAGTACTAATATTTTTTCAATCTCTATTTCCATCATTAGTATATTGGCTATGTGCTTTCTAATAGACATATTCAACAATATAAGTAAAAATGATGACAACAATAAACAAAATATATAATTTTATAATAAAATTAATAAAACTATAAACTAATTTAAGTTATAGAACAATAGAAACTGATTTTGAAAAATTTGGTCCAATGAACCAACAAATTCTTCAATAGAATAGAAGTGTATTCAAAGTCTTATTGTGAGATTGTAAATTGTAAGAGTGGAGATGATGAAAAGAAAAAGGTTCTAATGAGAAGAGAAAAAATATGTGAGAAATAAGAAAAAAAAGAGAAGATAAAAGTTAATAGGACTATTAGAAAAATATAGAAAAAGGTAATATACTACTAGAAATATTTTGAATTTGGGGGCCCCTAAACAAAAGGGAGAAAGGATAGAAATATTTTAGGCCCGCTATCAGATCTCTCCTATTCGTTGAGATTTAATAATTAAAGGAAATAACTGTTTTAGGAAAGTTATAATATTTATTAAGAAATGAAAATTTATGAGGCCTTCTTATTGGTTGGGGCCTTAAGCCCACCTAACTCGCCTAAGGCTCCAGCCGGCCCTGGTCGGAAGAACCTATCAGGAAAGGCATCCAGACCTGTGGCTTTATCAGGGGCCATAGACATAATGACAACCTTGATATCCTCTTCAGTCACAGACACTTGAAGGGATTCACAAGAAAGCACCGACCTGGAAATGAGAAAAGTAGGAAGAGAGGTTGTACTAGCAGCATATAAGTCCTTGTAGTACTGGACCAACCAATCTCTAATATGTCCTTGATCTCTGGAGCAAACCCCATCATTATTCTGAAGGATGGATATTGAATTGAAAGTCCTCTGTTTCATTTTTCTGTGGAAAAAGGATGTACATTTATCATTGTCCTTGATCCACTGACTTCTAGATTTCTGAGCCCAAAGAATTTCCTCAAATTGAAGAGAGGATTCCAACTCTGCTTTCCTGGCCTGTTCCAGATGAATGAGCTCGTCATTCAAAGGGTCTTCCTGAAGCTTAATTTGTACCTCCTCTAAGAGTCTTCTACAGCATTTCACTGCCTCGGGAATGGAGGGTCTAGATAAGTTCTGATTGCCTCTTTGACTAATCTCAACTTTTTCTGAAGGATATACATTGGGGTACCAGTCACCTTATTAGCCCAAGCATTAGATACTATGCCTTCCACACCATCCATCAAGCACCAAACTTTCAAGAATTTGAAAGGTTTGGGGCCTGAAGAACAGTCAGTTTTATGAGGACAATACAAGTCCATAATGGTCAGAAAATGAAGAGGAAGATAACATCACCTTAGAGTTTGGGAAGAAATCCAGCCAATCAGTATTGACTACACTCCTGTCCAACTTGGCACAGATTCTCCTCTTAACAAATTGTTTATTAGTCTAAGTCCACCAGCCATTCAACATAGGGACCTCCTGAAGATCACAAGCATCCAGAACTGAATTTAATTCATCTAAGACAGTTTGAGGAACATGCTTACCACCAAGTTTGTCCCCATGGTTCATCACAACATTCCAATCACCAATGGTGAGCCATGGGCCACTATTGGTACTGGTTTGATTAAGTAGTGACTTCCATAAAAGTCTTCTCTCCCTTACTGTATTTGCTGCATAGATGGCTGATAGAGAAAAATGAATGGGAGAATGTAGATGTTGTATCTTTACTAGCAGAACTTGAGCATCCTCAGAGACCACATCAACATTCAGGGACATGGGATTCCATCCAATCCAAATACGGCAATTTGGATGACTGGCATAGTTTGCACACCATCTTCAGTTTCTATTAATTCTATTTGTAATTCTCTGGAAATTATCAATTTTAACTCTGTTTCCACTAAAACAACAATCTGGATGTTAAAGGATTTAAGCCAGAAATTTACCTCCTTGCGAGTGTTTTTTAGTATAAGGTTCCTTGCATGTTATTCACCAAAGAAGACGAAGACACCGTTCATAACCGTGTGTATTTGTTTTTCTTTTGGGACACACGCACACACACATTTAGAGAGTCCATATTACATTAGATCGTCTAGTTTACTCTTCATGAGTTAAGAAATGATGCTTATGTTTCAAAATCTGGCTTGCCTTAAGTTGTTTCGGGTATCAATTTAAAGTAGAAGGCTAATTTAATTTTTGGAGCTAGTCGAGTTATTTGATTCCCTGCAAGAACTGCTTGTGAAATTAATTTCAAATAGCACCATTCTAGCCTTATCCGACTGCTGACCAAGTCAATCAATATAATAGAAATTTGTTGATCATATTTGTGTCACTGTGATAAGGCATACTTATGTTCAGAGAGTTTAGTACAAAAAATTTTCATATCTGTGATGTTGCACTCTCTTTTAGGGTGCCTTTCAAAAACTTCAAGAATCAAGAACAACAATGAGAATTGAGAATGATTGGTGTTTGTGAAACATCGAACTGTATGATTACTGCCGAATGAGATTATATTTGATGATCATCATAGTGTATTCTTTTCCCCATTCTTAAAAACTGTCATGCATTTGTTCAATCCGTCCTTTCCATCTATAAGAAAATGTTTTATCATGTACTAACGGCCTCTCTCTCTCTCTGTGTCTGGTGCCTTTCAGGAACTTGATGGCAAAGCAAGATATGTCAGAACTTGGCTTTGGTAAGGAACCCAACATGGAAACTACCGGTGAAAAGGAAAATAATAAATAACTGAAATCTCTTCACTGGATTTTCAAACTATTTTTTTAAGGGGGGTTATGATTGGTTTATTTTTTTTAATCATGGTAACACGTGAAATTATATGAATGCAGAGTTGAGAGTTGTTTGTATTATGAACTTATTGAGCAAAGTTGAAATTTGTTTCTGCACATCCATAAATTGGCATCTTTATTGGTGAAGGGGCAGAAAGTGGACTGGGCCACTCTATGGCCGGTCCATTCAACCCAGAGCACTGTTGGGCCACCAATCCATTTTAAGAACAACCCACCAGGCCCAATATCTGAATCCTCCACTCTCAGGCCCATCCTTTCCAGCATCACAAGTCAAGCAGATATCGGGCATGGCCCAAAGATAGAGCCCATTGGGTATCAGCCCAGGTACGAGACTTTGGAGAGGTGTGTTAGGGCAAATGTACGCTTCTATCAATAGGAGTTTGACAGAGAAAAGAAGGGAGAATCGTGTGACGTATATGAGATTTCTTTCTGAATATAGAGAGCATTTTTTCTGGTACTTACTGTGGAAATGCACAACGGCCAAAAATTACAATATTATTTTATTTTATTTATCAAACACGGACACACCACCTGAGCTCTGTACCAACTAGGGGTCAGTTACTCTTGTAGTGAGCAGACTGACATTAGTTAGAAAAATCTGGCTTCTTTGTAACACTCCCTATAGAGATAGATGAGTCATCTCAATTATTCGGACTGATTAAAAGAAAATCAACCTTAAGCGTACCTAACACACTCCTCGAATACCATTCTTGCAAGTACATATTGATACTTCTAAAGCATATTCATTATTTAATTTTTATTTTTTAATTTTTTTAGTTTAGACACGTATGTGATACTTCACACACTTTCATCATTTATTCAATACTTGTTAGATATTTGATGACACACATTTAACAAGTCTTAAATGCTAAAGGTGTAGAAATTTTTCAAAAAAATTAAAAAATAAAAAATTATTGAGATATATACCATGGCTTATTTAATTTAAAATGTATTGATGTAATATAATTTTTAACCATCAGCTTGTCTTTCAGAGTGGATGGTGAAGGTTTTGAGTCTTAGAAGGGGTGAAGTAGGTGCAGTAGTGCCTGTGAATTTTGGCAAGGGGTGAAGTAGGTGCAGTAGTGCCTGTGAATTTTTTGCCAATGACAAGTGAGCCAGATTTTTTATGACACCTCACAGTACGATGCATTGCTCGAGAACAGGAGGAAAACGCCATAACACGAGACACAGAAAACGAAGAAAGCACCGACGATGCGACATCATCGAAATCTCCAGTGTCCCCTTTCCATGGTCCAAAATTCAATGGCTAGGGAAGTATGCACATCGTTGCCGATTGGGTGACCCGCCATAGGAATCCAAAGAGACGACACACTCGGATGGAGAGAAAAAAGAGGAAGGCAAGCATAGAGAGGAGGAAACAAAACAGCAAATATAGAAAGTTAGCACAAAAAATGTAACCAAGAAAACTGAAACAATGCCCGGATCAAAGGGACCACAATCCTTCCACCGCTCGGATAGCCCAATTTAACGACCAACCGCTCACCGAAGCCCCTTCGGTTAGACAACCTGCAATAGGTATGGAAGTCTTCCCGTACAAAAAACACCTTGGAAACATCTCCTCCTCTAATGAACAGAGAACTCGACGGGGCGAGGATCTGAACAACTCTGATTAATAGAGAAAATGATCACGGAAAACTCTGATGAACAGAGAACACTGACCAAGAATTTAATGATCTTGGAAGAATTTTGGAGGAAAGTGCAATGATCTAAGTCCGAATGTTAAATCCAAAAACCAAACCAATACATACAAAACGGTTATAACAGTTTTCAACCAACCTTTAATTCGATGAAATGCTCACTAAACCTTATCTCCCGTGTACCATCTTTGTGATCATTTTTTTCACTATTTTCCTTTCCTGTTTGTATTTGAACTGAATACCCTGTGCTTTTCCTTATGGACGACTGCATATCGCGAAAAATAAATAAATAAAAAATAGAAAATAAAACAGGAGAGAATTTAGAAGATGCAAGGTCAGTCATGATGGGATTTTGTTCGACTGCCGAAGAGAAACACCCACCAATATAAATCCTTTCTATACAGCCAAACAAACAACATATTGCTATCCATTGCCTGTCTGGGATACATGTGCCAGAAGTAGACTTCCAAAATGTAATTAACCAAATAACCAAGAAAAAGGAAAAGAAAAAAGAAAGGAAAGAAAATAGAACACTAAAAATTCGTTACAAGAGATTTAAACGAACTGCTCAACCACACACGGTGTCTTCCATCTCATAATTCAAGAGGATGACGGTGAATTTCACCTCTCCTACCAATTCTGGGATCTTCTCTGGATTTTACCAATTACCATGCAGTTTCCAAGAGAACATGATTCTTAATATCTGCATATGGAGTATTATTGCAAAAGAATATCTAATGTAGCTGAAGGAAAAACCTGGTTCAATCATAAATAAGCTGCCGTTGGAGTAGAGCAAGGTCCTACTTGGTCAAGCATGAGCTCCAAGATTCAACCCACTCTCTTAGGATCACGAGCTGCTGCCAGATGATCCTGGCACAATGGAAATTTTACGAACACAATCAGGGGAGTCGTCGGATGTGATGATGACATTACATTTAAAGGGAAGCTGAAATAAACAAGCCTAAAGAGAATCTTTCTTTTCTCAATGGGGATAACCAATATTAAACTCCAAATGAATCAAGGTGGTGGCAAACAAGCAGATCTTGTAATTGATCAGCGGCTTATGTATGCCACAATCCAAAATCCCATTAAAAAAGAGAGGAAGAAAAAAAAAAAAAAAAGAAAACAGAAAGAATCATGGTTGATAGAGAATGGCCGTTGGAAGAACAAAAAATTGTGAAGGCGACAACTCAACTAGGAGCACTGCCGTTGACCTTGAGAACAAGCACTTGATAAATTCTTCCCAAAATTCATAATATAAAGCTGGTACCAGAAAGAATTTGTAAAGAGATAGTACTCAAACTTACTGAGATAAAATCAAATGCTTTAGTATCCTCTTTCTTCAAACTGTTTATCATCGAAATGGGATTTTGAGTTGGAATGCTAGGATTAAAAATGTCAGGAAGGGCTGAAGAATATGCCTCTCCTCCAGTTCCAGCAGCATGACTGGCACCAGCATTATGCATGTGGCGGTTCCCCAACTGCTGGAAGTTGGACATTGTTGCTAGGAACTGTTGCTGTGCAAATAAACTTCCCATGGCACCATAATTTATTGGCTGAGAAGGAAAAGCTGGATTGAACAGTATGCCGGGCGGTGAATTATAAGGCATAGCACCCAAAGGAAGCATAGCATTTGCATTCATCCCGTCTGATTGAGAACCAAGTACGCCATTCAAAACTATGTTAGAAACCTGATGTCTAGGACTCACAGAGGAATCTGAGAACACAGTTGGTGAGAGTACTCCAAGGGAGGCTCCATTCTGCTTCACTGAGACATTTTCATTGACTGACAAACCAGCCATAAAATCATGAACATCTTTGCTATGTTTCCCTTGCTCCTGTTGAAGTTCAGAAGTCGACCCAAAAATATCGAAAAGTTCAGGAGCATTATTGTTTGCAGCAGTACTGACATCAACAGCCCCTGGTTTATCAACAGTCATCCCAGAAAAGTGATCAGTTACATGCTCCTTATTATTGCTGGTATGGAAAGAGACATCTGCAAATGGGTCGTCGTCATTTTTATGTTCATTGGTGATCACACCAGTACCAAAACTATCTCCAAATAAATCATCGATTAGCACGGTGGTTGATGATGATGTATTTCCAATGTTTTGACCGCTTTGCACTTTCTTAGAATCATCTGTTACATGCATGTCATCTGGATCACTAGCATCTATCAAGTCAGGCATCAGAACAGCAGTTGTCTCAGCCTTTAGTGGCTTTTCTAGATGTCCCTCCCTGGTGCCAAGTCTGTCCCCATCCAGAAGGCTTAAAACCTGTCCAAAAGACCACATGATTATTAAACTGATATACTCCAGGAACTAACAGATTCTTCAGCAAGCTATATATTGGTTTTCACCATCACCGCAAAAAGTTAATAATTGAATCATTCTTGTATAGTGTAAAAAGTATCCGTGGTCTTCTTAATAAGAGAAACATGAAGAATATAAAATGAAGGAAAATAGAGTTAATTTTCATTAGAACTACATCATTTATGAATCAGAAGCTAAAAATTGCCTTCTCAACCAGAAATCAAAAATTGGACAACTTTCAGAAATTTCATACCAATGCCATATAGTCTTCGAGGCCAGTTCCTAAGTCCTGGCTTGAAAAGGGTTGCTACTTCTTCAAGCCTTCAGATCCCTTGACTGAGCCACTAACGGTGTATTTTATTAAATTGGTTTGAAGTCCTAAAATGTGAAGGAAAGAAGATTCAACTCAACATCGGATGGATTTAAGGGCAACTAAGGGAGAAGAGGTTGGTATCACTGGAAAACCTCCAAATATTCACCAACTGTGACTTATCAAAATAAATATATACACACCGTGTATCTCTTCCAAGTTCGAAGACAAAAACCTCCAATCAAGTTCTTATTTTGTCTTCAGTTACCAAGTTAAACTGAGAGAAGGAAAGATAGCCTCCCTGCCTATCACGGATACATAGAATTGACTTTTGGATAGTTTAATCAATAATGCATCATAAACAGAGGATAGGTCATTGAATCAATTCCACCAATGAAGTTTCAATTCTAGAAGTAGAGACATGACTTCTAATTTATTATTGTTATACTCTTTCTTAAGGTACATGAACAATGTATCTTAAGATTTTTCCACTCCAAAAACTCATTTGCAACTAGAACTGCATCCAAACCTGTCAGCCTTTTGTAAAGAGATCCATGAGAATCATAGATGCTGTCACCAAAGGCTTTCCCAATCCCAGAAGAGGAGACCTCCATAATGATTTTGTAACAATACACGTAACTGAAGTTAATGGATTAGATATCTCCAAGACCTAGAGGGATATTTGTTTTTCATGGAACAATATAGAACAATTGAAATTGTATCCTGCTTATAATTCTTCTAATATAGACTATAGGATATCTCCAAGGCCATCTACGAAGTCTTCACATTAATTGTAAAAGAGCCAGGGAATGACCATACAGTCTCGCTGCTTCTTTTTATCAAGATTGAAAAGCTAATTCCTATTGTCCTATGTCTAAGAAAAATAAAATGAGGGGCCTGTTGATATGAGAGATCGTTGCCCAAGGCGTCAGAGTAAGCGGTGACTTAGACCTAGAGGGGAGGGTGAACCAGTCATATGGATTTTAGTTTGCAACTATCCTTCTGAATTAACATCAATCCTTGTCTAAAATTTAGTTAATTAATTGATCAAGTGTCTCAATTCCAATCATATAAACATATAAAGTAATAGATAAAATAAAGCATAGACAGAATACTTTTATGTGCAAAATGTTTAACAGGAAAAGACCACAGGAACCTCCGGTCAATGGCCCAACGGTACCAATCCCTTACTTTCCAAAGGAAGGTCAGAGGTTCAAATCTCAATGGAGGCATAAGTGTGTGAGTACCAACTAAGAAAAAAAAAGACCACAAGACCTAGTCCAAACAAATCAAAATCCACTATAATCTACCTGTGAAAGAGCTAACTAGTTATGTTACCAGACTCTAACCCAAGAATCACTAGTCCCTCCTCACTTTTTACGCAAGATTTTCCCAAACTACTACTCACACAATCTGCTTCTACATGGACTTCTAATCTCCACGATAAGTTGTGAGATATATATTTTGCAATTGGCTAATTTCTGTGTCAAAACAAGTCCGATCGAGTTGTATTTTCCAAGTTCAAAATTCAAGATGAAGATCGGTTGCGGAATTAAAGAGATGTTCATGTTTGATAGATTGAGGTCTACGAAAAAGGTACGAACAACACTTTAGGAAGTTAAGTTAGAAGGTTATGACACTTTCATACATGGTATGTTTTCAAAATTTTCAAAACAGGAATTTTTTCTAAGTGTTTAAACCTTCAAGTTCAAGTCTGGCCAACTTGAACCGGTTCCATGCAGCTGAACCGGTTCAAGATTCATACTTCGAATCTAATTCAACACTGGCCATCTTGAACCTGTTCCAAGACCCTAAACCGGTTCAAGACCTTCTGCGGATTTGGTAACCTTTGTTTCCTATTCTGTCTAAACTTCCAATTTGATATAGATTTCTTGCCAAAAGACCTATGCACGAAATTAACTCTTTTTAAAGCATATCTAGGTTTTTAAAAGTCTACATAAACATATTTTCTCATATAGGTTTTGCATGGCTTTTTGCATTAAAACTTCTGATTTCTTAAAAGCCTTTGAGAGAGATTTTGCAGAAAATCAAATCTGATTTTTCTGTTTTTATTTTTTGAACACACACATAAACACAAAAATGATTTTAGAGTGTTGTTCAATTCCTGATTGTGTTCAAAATCTATTGAATATTGCATCTACAACGATCAGAGAAAGCAGATCTATTTCTTCCACATCAAATTCAGATCTTAAAGAAAAGGGGTGAAGCGATCACACTTTGGAAGGGTGAAAGCATTCGAGGAGTGTTGTTTGATCTGCCAGCAATCCTTCTACAAAGATCAAGAGTAAGCCTGGAGTCGAGAGCTATTGGACGGGACGTCGCAAAGCCAGAGATTGTCAGCAATTGGTTTTTGGTAGAACGATAGGGTGTAAGCCTGAGTCAAAGTCTATTGTACTTTGTTTCATACAAAGTGGATCATTTTGCTCTGGATTGCACAGTCCACGAGATTTTTCCCACAACAATTGGTCTATTTTGCTAATTGGGGTTTCCTCGCTAAAAATCCTGGTGTCATCTCTCAAACTCTATTTACTTGCTTTTATTTTGCATGTGATTGTTTAATTATTTACTAATCTAACTAAAGCTAAATGAGTAGAAAGACACTGATTAAATGCTCTCTTGATAAAAACTTAAACTTTTCACGACTTATTCTGCTACACAAACTCACATAAGTGACATCTGATCCAGTCAACGTATTCTTTGCAAACCACTCAGTTTCCACTCTGATAAAATATATATATATATATATATATATCCTTTGATTCTCTTCATCACATATAATATATTAATCAATGAACAACCCTAGATTGATTCTCAAAACTCTCTCTCTCTACATATATAATTTCTCTCAATCATAGATAAAGAGTTGAAAGCTCCACTAACTATATCCCATATTTGTAACCCATATAGATAGCCTATACATTTTACGAGTGCATCGATCAATGCTCTTGGTATTACTCCTACAAATTCAAACAGTCCCCCGATCAATCGAACTATCAATCAATCCCTGAAATGCTCGATCAATCAACAAACTATGTTGTTTAAGTTAAAATTCAATTTTGAAAAATGTTTAAATCGTTTAACTTCAACAAATACATATTTCATAAACTCATTAAAAACAAAACTTTGAGCCCCTGCTCCAAAATCAATTGTCAATTTAGATCTTCAAGGTAAATTTATCTGTGCCATATATATATATATATATATATATATATATTCTTAGTTGGTACTTACACACCCATGCCTCCACTGAGACCTGAACTCCTGACCTCCCTTTGAGAAGTAGGGGCTTGGTACAACCACATGTGAATAAGAATGTAGACTTCTCGCTGTGTTCTTCTGAAATCTGTGTCTTCCCTGTCTTCATGTAGTCGAATGATTCAAGACACTGACATGTTACAAACCAAAGTTTAAGTAGAAAATTGCCAGCACAGACCTGGCACGTTGACTACAAACCTGGTAACAACATTTCCTTGTTCCTTATTATTTACATCAATGTGAGAACATCTACTATCACTTTCTTCGATACTCTTAACTTCAATTTCTGCCCCAACCAATTCACTCTTAAATCAAGTCTCTTCAAAATAGCTTGTAATCTTACTCAGGTTTGGTACATTTATTTCTTTGAAGACATACTCTTTTGAGATTCTTTTTTATATAAGGTATCACCCTTGTCCAATCTATTCAAGTCTCTCAATTTGCTTTGAAATGTTATCTTCGGTCGGACAAAAGGCCAACATTTGCTTTGACAAATTCTCCAATATGTTTTACATGGAGGTCACACAATTAAAGGAATTAGAAGAACATCGAAATGGTCATGAAAAAAAAAAAAAAAAAAAAATTTGACAAATCGTAAATTATGGTAAATGGAAAGGAAAAACAGTCAATAGATCAACAAGATTCTGGACCAGTTCTTTCATCGCTCCATAGGAACAGCACAGTTCTTTGAGGATGGATAACATTTATGATCTTAATCTTTTTTCTTTTTCTAAAAATATTAAAAATAAATAAATAAATAAATAAAAAGAAGAAGAAGAAGACAACTCATGTGTATGTACCTCGAAGAATGCGACAATCTTTAGATAACAAACTGTAACTTTAGCATAAAATGTTTTAAGCCTTCCATTTCTTAATGAGAAATGAGAATATGATAGATGTTTAGACAGAATCCTTTATCTGAGCGCATCAACAACTACCAAGCCCTTTTCCCAACTACTTGAGGTCGGTCCTATGTTTCCATTTCGCTTTATTTAAGGCCAAAGCCTCAGTCAATCCACAAGCTATCATATCCTTCCTTGCTAACTCAACTCACGTTATCTTTGGTATTCCTCTTCCATTATTATTAGCCTCAATGTGGACTATGTCACTTTTCCTAAATAGTGCACTTAAAGGTCTTCTTTGCACATGTCTAAACAATCTTAACCGATTTTCTCTCATTTTATCCCCAATTTGTGCTAGTCCAACCATCTCCCAAATGAGATCATTTCTAATTCTATCATTTCCAGCCTTACTACACATCCACCTCAACATTCACATTTGCACCACACTCACTTTATGCATATGTTGTTTCCTAGGTGCTCAACATTCTGTGCATAAAGTAATGCTAGTTCAATAATTGTTCGATAGAACTCCCTTTTCAAATGTTCCCCTTTCACGTTCATTATTTATCTTTTCTAGCGACTCCTATCATCTAACGTAGCATTCTCATTTCTGTTACGCTCCATAACATTTATTTATTTCTGATAAGTACTCTGCTCCTTACAATATTGACGGCGGCCTAATAAGTGTTATTTATTTGGTATTCGTTTGTCACAAAGGATACCACTAGCTTGCCTCCATTTTGTAGACCCAACTCCCAATCCTACTTACAACATCACCATCAATCTCCCCATCTTTTTGTAATGCTGATTCTAGGTATTGGAAATAGTTCTTTTAGGTAACTCTTGGTCTTTAAATTGTAATATTTATATTGTAATCATTTTCTACTTTATCAAATTTACATTCCATAAATTTCATTTTAGTTTTACAAATTCTTAATATTTCTAGTTTTGTTGTTAAGTCTTCCTTAGAAGTATCTATTAATACTGTGTCATTTGCAAATAACATACACCATGGGATGTCTTCTTGAATATCTTTTATTATTTCATTCAATATTTTCGCAAACATAAAGGGATACGGCTATCACACACAATATACTAGATGCACTCCTCCATTTAATCCATCCTGTCTTGATACTATGATTATCATCATCTCCAGTTTTACCCAGTGTTGTTAAAGGCTCAAGGAGCACTAAGGCGCTAAGGCCTCCCGGAGCCTGAGGCGCAAGCCTGACTGAAGTCAAGCACAAGTTGAGAAAAAAATAAAAAGAATGGCACCCAACAAATATACAAAAGTCTTGTAAACCAAATACTTAAGAACTCATCAATAAACATAGCACCATCTTGGTCATCACATAAGGACTCATAATTCTCATCATCCTTTTTTGTCTCATCATCTGTTTCCCACCACCTCCCAACTTCCCAACAGAAATCGCATAGTAAACCCATCAACCCCAGGGCTTTGTCACCATTGCAACTTGACAAAGCCTTTAGCACTTCCTCTTTGGAAAAAGGGATCTCAAGACCATCTCTATCCAACTCAGAAATAGCCTCAAAATGAAGCCCGTCAAGCCTGGGTCTCCATCCTAGCGGCTTGGTGTAAAGCTTCTGATAAAAAGAGATGATCCCATTATGCACCTCTTCCTCCCTCCACAACTCTGAACCATCCACCCGGATTCGCCCTATATGATTACCCCTTCTGTAGGCATTAGCAAGCCCGTGGAAAAATTTCGTATTACGGTCGCCCTCTTTGAGCTGTAAAGCCCGAGATTTCTGGCGCCATGAGATCTCCTCCATACGAGCAATCTCAGCAAGAACCGCCTGACAGAAGCTCTCCTAGAGCGTAAAGACTTCATATCCCCACCCGCCTCTACAAGACGATCAATCTCAGATAAATCAGCGAGGACTCTATTCTTTCTCCATTCAAGATTCCCGAACACTTCCTTATTCCACCTCTTAAGCTCGATTTTGAGAGCTCTTAGCTTCCTGGCTAACACAAAACTGGAAGAACCTGTAACCGTTGCTTCCTCCCACCAAGACCGGACACTCCCTTAGAAGTCCTCCACTCTCAGCCACATATTTTCAAATCGAAATGGAGAATACCGAGATCTCAAACCCCCACAATCTAGTGTACCAGAAACATGATCAAAAGTGACCCTTGCTAAAACCGCCTTAACAGCATCCGGGAATTTCTATTCCCACTCCCCAGAGATGAGGAACCTATCCAGTCTTGATAAGGTAGCTGGGTCTCTGCCATTAGACCAGGTAAAGCTTGCTCCTTCCATTGGCAGATCAATGAGAAAGTGCCCATCTATAAAATCAGAAAATTAAGTTTTGTCCGAAGACCACCTTCGCCCTGTGGACCTCTCTAACGGGGACCTAACAGAATTAAAATCCCCACCCAGACACCAAGGAAGAGTCCACAATCCCTGAACATGGCAAAGCTCCTCCCAAAAGAGTGGTCTATCACTATCAACTACCGGTCCATAGACCCCAGTGAAAACCCATCTGAAATTATCCTCCTCCATCTTGAACACACAGGATGTAGAGAACCTCCCCATCCAGACATCCATATGAGATAACCATCTACGATCCCACATAAGTAAAATTCCACC
>JAOTQH010000007.1:3792614-3802622 GCA_025631255.1 Cornus kousa | reverse complement strand
GACTTATATCACGCCTTCTAGCTATCATATAATCCTTCTAACACTAACTTAAATCTAATCACTTTTGCTATGTGCATTTATGATTCACGCATACTCTAATCACTTTTGCTATGTGCATTAATTATTAACGCATATACCAAAGTCATTCTTCACCAATTTCCCTACTCAGTTTCAATCGATGCAAAGTGCTTTTTTTTTTCTTTTTTTTTTTTTTTTGAGATTGTTTTCTATTGCCACGCACCAGCTAAATATCCTAATTCCAGCTGTAAATTTCTTGAACATGATAATTAATAACCACCCACCAGCATTCTGTTTTCCATTGCCATTCACCTTGGAGCCATCTAATAAATTTTTTACTTCACAAAATATTAACAACCATTACGACACATTTTGCGGAAATTCTATTCTCAGCATCCCCTTCAAGCTCCCCTTCCTGGTAACTGATTATCTTAATAAAAAATTGTCAAGTTCTGATATCTCCTATTCATAATTTTTTCTTTCATTCCCTCATTTTCAGTTTTACCATTTAATATTCCACATATTATGAGTGAGTCCTAATTACTGTAAAATATGGAATTTTGGAAGCTCTCTTTTGTTTAAACTTTTAATATTTAAATCAGCTTCATCAACTATAATTGTACTGAACAAACAATGTATACCATGTGTGCTCCACTTTTTTTGCACAGTACACCACAACCACAAATATTCAAAAAACATAGCCAATGCCCATGAGGTAGCAATCCAAATTTAAAGTAGATCCATTTCGAAAATTATAAATTCAAATTCAATTAAAAATTAAGCTTTTAATCTTCACAAATAGCAAATGCAGCAGTTGTGCAGGAATTATATATAGTAGTAGTAGTTTTCACAAATCTAAAAAATACATAGCAGTAGTTTTCTCAAACCATTTTCCAGCTCTACAGTTCGGGAGCTATAACACAACCTAAATGATAAGGAAATAAAGAAAAAGGTAATAATTTACAAACACGGTAGTATTTTTAGTTCCTTTAAACCAATTCCTAGGATCCATTTTTTCATGGCATAAAAGAAATCCATAATGAAATTTAAACTGAAGAAGAAAATACGTCCATGAAACAAGTGTCATGGCTGAACATAAGAAAATTCCTACCAAAGAATGTCCAAAACAAGAAAATCAGACAAGTCAACAATGAAACTGACTATAACTGACCAAGGGTTGTACTTCCTCACCTTCCAAAGCAGACGGTCCAGGGTTCAAGTCCCCCTAGCGGCAAAGTGGGTATGTGAGAGAGTTTCTTGCCAAGGTAAAAAAATAAAAAATGAAAAACTGACTAACTGACCCGGTTTATCTAGCTTCTTTCTCATTCCATCCCATCCTACCTCAAAAAAGGATGACAATCTTTATATTGGTCCACAGAAGACAAGGGACTATAAGTCACAACTTACTCAACACGAGGTTAAGATAATAACGCTTTGAACAATAAAAAAGAAGTGTAGAGACAGTTTTACTCCATAGTGCAGACACGAGATCTTCAAAGAAGTGTAGATACAGTTTTCGTATAAGTTGAACCACAGTTCAGAATTATTTGATTATGCATAATTCAGAGGAACCAATCTCATGGATGATGGGTGGATCATGCACTTGACCATTTTAGAGCTAGGAAACAATGTTCTAGCTTAAAGGTTCGGGTGCAAGATATTCCCTTCGGATAATTAGGCTTCAGAAATGGGAAAATATTGTGTTACTGCTGGATCAAGCATGTACTTGCATTGTCCATATGCTACTACGGTTTAAGTAGCTGCCCCGAGTATAAAATAATTTAGGCACGTAAACCCAAATCAAACGAACCCGTTCCCAAGCCAATCCAATTATCTTGTCATTTAATTCCATCTAGAGCCCTGTCAAAAGAATAACTAAATCACACACCCGCGTGCTTGTTTCCTCCGACTTTTATCACGCCTTTTAGCTATCATATAATCCTTCTAACACTAACTTAAATCTAATCACTTTTGCTATGTGCATTCATGATTAATGCATACTCTAATCACTTTTGCTAGATAGATGTGCATGACTAACCTCCAGTTCTTGGAACATTAGGATTTTTTAGGACAGAACACAGAAGAGGCAATCAAGAAAATTACAATAAATGGTACAGTGCTTGATAAATCAAGACGATGAAGTTCACATGCACGTTGACTTAGACTTGTCTAGAATCAACAGTTGGCTAAAAGAAAACCTCTAATATCCAAACAACTTCAGTTATCAACTAGGGTTATTATTTGCAATAAAAGAACTGGAGTTGAGGATTTGACTGTCAGTAGAATATATAGCAGACCAACATGAAAAAGAATTATGTAGCAATGGTAAGCATAACATAAAGGAGCACATTACTTACAGTGGGATGAAGTCCAGCACGTGGAGGATCCACAATAGCAACAACATTTTTAAATTGCCGCATTGAAGTGGTCCCACTTTCTGAAGTGCAACTATTAGGAAGCTGCTTTGTAAGTTCTTGGTTGCCATTTTTGGAACACCCAGATGCACTTTCACCATTATCAAGTTCAAGGCTTGCACCATCTTTGGGGTCTGCTACATTGTCATTGCAGGTACCTCTGCTTTCAACATTAATAATTTCTTCATTACTGCTTTCAGAGGCATTTGATACCTCATCTTGTTTCTGAGGCAAATTTAGGTACTCTTTCAGTAGAGATCCCATCACGTCCTCAGCCTGTTAACTCATGGATAACAAATATAAAATCAAAGAAGAAATGAGTTATCTAAAATAAATATGATGAACTCAACCCCCAAAAAATTAAAAAATAGATATACCAAGTAAAAAAGGAAACACCCTAATTCTCACCTTTGCACATACAAATTTGCAGTTTTTTATGCCATTAATTTCAGCATTCCTGAGAGCATCCGAAACTGCAGAAGCATTCATTTCAATGCCCACAACCTGAAAATGTTTCCAGGCCAAAATAAGCTATATAATTTAGTATTAGCATGTGTATATATAAATATACACATTCATAAAAAGAGAATGATTCAAGCATAGATATAAAAAGGAGTACAAATATACCTATGTATCTTTAAATATATATGCTATGTAGCAAAATAGTTTATTCAAATCCATTTTTTAGATAAAATGGCCAAGTATCTTCCATGTTAGATGAAAAGATATTTAGTCCCATCATGTATCATACTTGAAAATAAGAGAATTGAATAATTCTTGAACTGTAATGATGAGCATTACCATACCAACACGGTGAGCTAATGTGAGGCCAATTGTTCCAGTCCCACAACAAATATCAAAAAGCAAGGTATCAGGGCCCAAACCAGCCCAATCCCCAGCAAGCGAATACAACTTCTCTGCAGCCAAGGTGTTTACCTGCAACATTATGCCACGCAAAGAGTTTCCAATTATACGAGAAAAAACTTTTCTGTATATGTGTGTGTGTGTGTGTAGAGAGAGGGAGAGAGAGAGAGAGAGACGGAACAATTACAGGTCCTTACCTGGAAAAAAGCTGTTGGGGAAATACGAAACTTAAGATTGCTTATATAATCATGAATCCTTGCTTCTACATCATCATTTGCCGCATCAAGTCCAGACACACTTTCTGCTCTTGGAAGGGGCAGTGAGCGCAATGGAGCATCAGCTGGTGCTGCATTTGATATTCCCTTATGATCCTGCTCGAGAATAAACCACCAAACAGATATGTAAAAAATGGCTTTTAAGATGCATTGAACATATTTTATCAATACAAAGTAGAAGATCATCCAGTTGTTGCCTAAAGGGAAAACATATAGACAAGAAAAATAAAATGGATTACAAGCATGAAAATAGATATCAATCATATATCAACGTAGTAAATTTCTCCCCAAAAATGGTAAAATTAATATTAATCATGAAAATTAGATGAAATTTCTGAAGTGTTAGTAGAGATGCTATTGGAAGATCTTTCGTTACTATATTTCAATTTGCAAATGAAATGTATGTTTAACATGTGCATAGTGGGAAGAATACAAAAAAATGCGAGACTCTAGACATGTAGAGAATACCAATCACTACAATTCCATAAAAGTATAACATCCAGAGCAAATAAGGGTCACTATGAATCTGTCAAATATAGTTTAGGTATAAATATAAAATATACAATTATGACAATGCAACATAAACAACCATTCAGCTAGTGCCACCGCCACACAGAGTTCCTATCTTGTTCAAAATCAAAAAAGTATCGATATTTCTCTATCTAGACCACTTTGAGGGTTACAGTCCCACTTGTATTTAGTTTTTTCAGATATTCAGCCTGTCTTTTAAGGCAAACGAAATGCATTCACCCCAAAGAAAAACATGTGTATAGCGTAAAAAAAGTGCAATACTTTCAATATACTGCACGGTGTTATCCTGCAGGTGATATGACCATGTGTCATTCCATTAACATACCATGATATTTTGCAAACATCTGCACAATTTTGAGGCGTATAACCTAAACCCCAAACTCAGTAGCACACGTGACAAACACATGCAGTTGAGTTGGTTTAAGACACATTGATCCCACTGCTCAGAAGCCAAACAAAGCAAACTATTCCAGGGGACCATGCAATACAAAATGAATTGTTCTCAAACAATTGTTTGTATAAACAAAGGTCACCATACACACACACAAATATATAGATGGATGGGATGTCAATACTCATTAAAGTCATACCCAGTTTCTTGCGTCGCCGATGGCATTGAGGATGATGAATCAAAATTTAAGGAAATCAGGCCAAATTTCTAATGCTTACCAACACCTCTATTCAATATGAGGAGAATTATCTTGCTAACAACCAACCAAAACAGTGAAAACACACCATATAAATAATAAAGCTGTCTACAGTTTACACTTACACATGCCTGACAAATTGACACTCGGAAATTTAACCAAAAAAAAAGGTGGTTTTTTGCAAACATGTAAAAATTTACAAACTAAAATCACCTATTTATACAATATTTCATTACTGAATCAAGTTCATTTCCTTGCACATTTAAATAATATTATGGCAGCAACAAAACAAAAACTATATACATGCAAGTTTAAGAAAAAGATACTGAGAATTGTTAGTCTCCGCATTAGTTCACTACGTATGCCACACACCTATATGCAAAAGAAATTAAAATTTCAGATGCAAGCATATAATCATGAACTGGAATTAGTACCTGAACTACTAACGCTGTTAGAGGCAAAGGAGGAGAATCAGCTGAAGCTTCCACAAGAAAAGCTTGACTCATCTTCTCAAGTTCACTGTTTACCATTTCATCGTCAAAGCCCACTGAGCAAACCTAAGTAATCAAAAATAAGATTGTGTGGGTGAAAATAAACACAAATTTGAATGGAGCGTCCAATAGTGGCTAAACTTCAATGCATGATTAGTTTGTCAATTACTGAAGTAAGTATTATCTTAAAAGAAAAGGAAAGAAAAATAAAAAAATAATAATAAAAAAAAAAAAAGAAAAAGAAAGAGAGAGTAAAGGTCTGCATATACTATCTCAAGCCCAAATTACTAAAATGTTACTCAATGTGGCTTCCTATGTCTTTTCTCCACAAAAACGTTGAGAATATAGAAGTGTCATGAGTTTTAATTGGATTCTGGTGTACTGTGTTACACTGCAACATTGTTCTTAATTTGATTCATATGATTAAATTAAATCAGGTAAGACTCATAAGAGTATATCTGATGAATATCTTTATATAAGTGATTTACTTTAAATTTAGGGTCATAATGGTTTAGCAAATACAACTTTGCCTTCATATCCTAATATGCTTCAAAGCTTCACTGGTCTGGGACTTTTCCTATGTTTGTTTCTGGGACACACTTTTTTTTTTCTGGTGACTTCGGTTTTTCGACAAGATACCTAATCTCTTTTCTGATATTTTATTTTTCATATTTTATTTTTCATCAGTCACATGTTATCCTCAACAAATTGTTGAAAGATCATATGATATTTGTGCAAGGTTTTCCATCATCACATCATCAACTGCCATTGTTCCATTAATTTGCATCCAGACAATGATCTTTGTATGCAAATTCCCCCTCATTGCTGCTATAACCATCTCTTACTATTGTATTGGCTGTATCTATATCACGCGATACTATAGCTTCAGCAGACCTGCCTCCTATTTTGTTTTTGTAACTAGATAGAAGTGCTCTATTCGTGTGGCAGGTTGTTGCTATTTCGGAAGTAAATGTTGCCTCAATGGTATGTCAAGTCCATAAAGGCTTGATTTCTTGCTTGAAGACAAGTGATGCCTTCATGGCATTAATGATGTCCACTTTTCTAAGTTTCGATGTTTGTAGTCAGATAGAGCAGCAAACATAACATTCAAATTCAACCATATAATGGTGCAAATTGATTATGTTTTATTGGTAATCATTTGTTTATAATGGTGCAAATTGATTATGTTTTATTGGTAATCATTTGTTTATATCTAGTTTACAGTGAACTTTTTTGGCAATCTGGTTGTGATTATGCAAAGACGTGTCCGTCGCCCTATAAATTTCAAGTAGATTAGGATGAAGTACTAGAGAATGCGAAGTATCATGAGTGGTTGTATTGGACCATGGTGAACTGTTGTTACACCATAAAATTGTTTTTGGTTTTATCAGATATAATTGGATTGTTTAAGCAAGGAGTATATTTGATGAGTATCTCCAAATAAGTAGTTTCCTTTTAGATTCAGGGTTGTAATCGAATATAAACCCCAGGATTTTTATTTTTTTTTTCCATAAGTTATATAAACCCTAGTCTTGGCAGAGCAAATACTACTCAGCCTTTTTTTAAATTTCTAACAAATAGAATACCAAAGCACTGAAACATCCTATGTTCAATAGAAAACCACAAACGTGAAGAGAATACTCAAAGTGCAGGTTCATTAGAAATAAACCTGAACCATGAGCATGACCTCTGAAATATTGGCCCCAAAATCTTCAACCTCAGCACCCTTGCCTGACTCTCTTCCTTCTCGAACCTAATCAGATATCATGAAACAGAATGTAAACTCAGCAGAAAGGACTACATGTTTTCCAATCTCATTGATACAGCAAATTAAATAAATTCAACTACCGAACTCCTGACTCCAAATACTGCATCAAACAGTTATAAGAGAAGACATAACAAATTTTCTACCCTTCAGACAGTGAAACTTACTGTTAATTGACGCCAGAATCCAGTATTATTCAATCTGTTCCAAATTGGTAAGCCTGAATGTTGTAGAAACTCTTGAAATATTGCAGCACATTTGCAAGCAATTCTAGAAACATTGGGGCAGTCTGCAGGTTCCTCAACAGCAGTCACACCCTCCCTGAAATAAGTAATTCATCTTTCTTGATAAGTGCAAAAAAAAAATGCAAATAAGTACCTCCAAAAGCTGAACTGACAAAGACTACCTGAAGTTCCCAAGCATAAACCCCACAGTTGGTTTGCCTTCCAGAGAATATCCAACAGAAAATTCACACTTGTTCCGGTATCCATTTACAACTGGCGATTCAACTATACCCTCTAATTTGCATGCAAGGCCACCTGCAGGGTTAAAAGATGAGCTGTATGAGTCCCAAAGTATTCTAAGACTGCTCTAAGATACAACAGGGGATATAGGTTTTAGAGTGTAAATAACAATAGAAAGGGCATTGTGCAATTTTTGGAGAAATTCAAGTGTTATTATTACTAAGTTCCATGAACAAAACCCTTCCTCCTACTAAAGTCAGAATATTATTAAAAAAACTACGAATATTTGCAAGATTGATCTATTCAAGTGGTTAGACAATGTAAGAACAGCACCTGTTTCCCTAGATTTAAGAATCCATTCTGGAAGTGAAACACCATTCGGACAAGCTTTACGTGCATGGCGAGTCTACAAATATTAAAACAAAAAAAAGGCTACATAAGTTGTTGGTGAATCGTAGAATTGTAGCTTGTATTCCTCAGAATATTAATAATTCATATAAGTAAAAACTGACGAGCACTCAAAAAATTAATATAAGGAAACTACACGCAAAATATGATAGTTAAAGAAAAAGGCAGTATTTCTGACAAGTCGTTTGAGAATTTGCATGAGAGAATTTTTCTTGTGCTCCAGCTGATCGACATAGGGCATATGAGAAAGTGGTGTCACTGCATCACGCACAGTTCTTGCCTTTAATCCCAAACCATTGGGAGTTAAACTGACATCAATTGTATCAACATCCTGAAGCCCATTTGTAGATTCAGATACCTCCACATTGTCAACAGCTGAGGCTAGTTTTGCGGTTTGTTGGGGGCAATGAGGGGGAGGCATTGACAATTTATTTTTCTTCTCAAATGGTCGGGGAACAACATCTGAAACCTTTAAGTTCTTGTTTCCCACAGATCTTCCATCTAGCTCCTGTCACATTGGGATTTGAGAGTACAAGTTGTTAAAGTTTTGCATGTTTCCAAAGAACTCCTATTGATTAGTTGAACCTCTAATGATTACTAAAAATAGGAGATACCTCCACAGCTCTTTTCACTTGTTCTGCATTATCAAAATTCAAAAAACCTGCACTCATGCCTTTCTTTTTCTTGGCTGATTTGTAGAGAATTCCCTTGGAAAATACAGAAGCTTTAATCAAAATACAGAAAACACAGAAGTAAGCCCATCTGCATATTGAAAGGAATCAGAAGAAAAAAGAAACAACAGCAAGGTGAACTTAAACCTCCTTAACGGGAAATTTTCCAAAAAAATCACCAATATTATGTCAAACAATTCCAATTGAAGAAAACTTTGCTGGACATTGTGGAACATAACAATGGTTATACCACTACTTATTTGTGTTTATACTTAAAAGCAACTGACTGATGAACTTTAGACCATAGCTTTAAATTAACTGAACCATCATCATCATCATCCTTGCCTTAGTCCCATATGAATGGGGTCGGCCACATGAATTCTCTATCTCCATTCCTTTCTATTACTCACCATATCATCACCTACTATGTTTAGCTTTTTAAAGTCATTTCTAATAACTTCGCCAATGTTATTTTTGGTCTCCCTCTCCGCCTTTTACCTTCTATGGAAAATAAACTTCCTCTTTTCACCGGTGCATCTATAGATCTCTGGTATACGTGCACAAACCATCTAAGTCTACTCTCTCTTATTTTCTTGTTAATGGGTGTCACACCTAGTTTTTCTTTTACACATTCATTTGTGACCCTATCTCTTCTAGTCACTCCAATCATCCATCTTAACATTCTCATTTTCACAACATGAAAACATTCTTATTTCTTTTTTAAAGTCCAAAACTCCGATCCATAAAGCATAGTTGGTCTAATAACGGTCATTTTCCTTTAATGAAGGTTTTATTCTTTTCACCACTCATATGATGGTGTCCTATTGTGTATTTATAGTTATAACAATAAGAGAGATATTTCACATGCACCATTTGTTTATAAATCACATACGTAGTCAGACAAAGGAATGGGTGCAAATAACTGGGCTTCACACCTATTCCGCATAAAATTTCACTCACTGATATGCCAACGTGAAGGCTCTCTCAAAATCCCAGATTTGAATAATATGCAACTATGCATGAATTAGCATAAGTAGCAAAAGAAGAAACTCGGACCCAATTTCTATCACTATTATGATAGTTATTCATCTAAATCTATTATATACTAAATTAACTTGCAAACCTGTACATAGGTGTTTAACTATAAATTTTGATCCGTGCAGGCATACCGAACCAACAAATAGTCAATGTGATCACCAATAATCGATAACCCTTACATTATATAAAAAGAAATAGCTCTAATCCAATCACTGAATTGAAAATTGTATAGTTTTAGTATGTACAATTTTAGTATATGTTGCATTCTTATTTGGGACCGTTCCAGTTTTCATATAAAAAGAAATAGCTCCAATCCAATCACTAAATTGAAAATTGTAAAGTTTTAGTACGTACAATTTAAGTACTGTATATGTTTTACATGTTGTACCATAGTTTTCTTCTCAATCCATACAGTATTAAAT
>JAOTQH010000007.1:3759289-3775205 GCA_025631255.1 Cornus kousa | reverse complement strand
GACGCCTTCACCTTCTTCTCTCTTCGCGAAGAAGCCCGTTAGGATCTACAATTAGGAGAAATCAGATATAGAAGAGATACTGTCAGTCACTTAGAAGAGAAGGATCTACGGTTATTTGCTGTAATTTTGCAGAATCGACACACTTGAGAAGCCTGTTAGGATCTACAATTAGGAGAAATTAGTTGAATCTTTGCCAGTGCGTTGTCAGAATCTGTTATTCCTTAAATGGCCGGAAAAGAGATGACGACGGCGGAATTAGCCATGATGGACGGCTGCGCTGCGACGTTGTACTAGGCTGAACTCGCCGCGGTGAACTTGGAAGCTTGCGGTGGTGAGTATGGCGCGATGGACTGGACTGCCGTGCAAGGAGAAGAACGACTGCTGATGGCGGCTTGGGCCGGAGGTGTGGCGACGGCAGTGCTTGGCGGGCTTGGAGGAAGCTTGCAAGCAAGGTGGAGAGGACTGGCGGCGGGCTGGTTCGGCTAGGCGGTGGAGAGCTCGCGGCGGAGATGGACTCGGCTGAGAAGATGGACGGCGGGCGTTGGACTCGGCTGACTAACAGCGGCGGTGACTGGCGGTCCGGAGACGACGACTTGGCTGAACAGTGAGGAAGAAGATGGTTGGCTGTGGGTGGATGATGAAGACGGGCTTGGCTTGATAGACCAGCAGAATAAACCGGCGATGGACGGTCTGATGAACTGCCGGTGGAGACGAGCGATGAACTTGGCCGTGGAGAGCTTGGACGGTGGATTGGGTTTTGATTTTTAAGGTCAACAACCAATTGGACGTAGACACGTGGGTGAATTGAAATAATATGTGAGGGTATAAATGGGTAAATATGTTATCTGAATGAGGATAAATATGTCATTTCAATCATTAAAGAAAGAATTAAATGGGTCAAACCAAAGTCAAATGGTAAGAATGTCTTTTTACATGTAAAAGTGGTCTGACACACCTGTCAACTAACTTTTGGGGTGGAAGTGAAAAACGGAAGAAACGTTTGTAATGTGAGTGATAGTTATTTTCGAAAAGTGTTTTAGACTGATATTTGGCCAAACCTCAAGGGGTGTCTGTGTAATTTACCTTTTTTTTTTTTTTCTTTCTGTTATTATTATATCTTTCCAAATAAAATATAAGGTTTTTTTTTTTTTTTTTTTTTCTTAATTATCTGGCAATGGTTAGTGAGTTAGGTCTTACTTTCTTAGTAAAGGTTAGGAGTAGAGAATTCGAACCTAGAGTATAGAGTAAGGGTAATTAAGGTATGACTCTTTACTACTACGATAATACTGTCACACCTAATCAAATTTAAGAATAGAAAGCATAATTTTAATAAATGTTAAGAGAATGTTTAAGGTCATTAAAGAAAATGTGATTTTATTTTTATATATATATAAATAAAATTTAAAATGAATAGTTAGTTTTAATAGTCTAAATAGGGTGAAGCGAAAAAAATAAAAAATAAAAAAACTCCCCTATAGTTTGGAAAGTGTGAAAATAACATTTTTGGGTTCAAATTTCACCTATCCAAAGTGTACAAATAAGGAGTTTTGGTCCATTAAATAATATAAAGACAAAATACCAAAATGCCCTCCACTCTACCTATAACAAAAAATAATAAACAAAAACCTATAAGACAAATTTATCTAAAGGACAAACTCAAAACCACACCATTTTTAATTTCTTTTACAAACACAGATTGCCAATCAGGACAAGCAAGTGCCCATCGAAATTCCATGAAGCAGAGGAGAGACCTCTATTTTTAATACTGTTGTTATCAAAAATGATACTGTTGTTATTTTTGATATTGTTGTGGGTCTCTTTGTGTTATCTTGATTTGCATATCATACAAATTTGATGAAGAGGATAATGAACATAGTGTTTCAGTACAGGAGGTCGGTTGGTTGTGGTAGACGGTAGACCCATCACACCTTATTTAACTACCCCTTGACCCTTCCACTGATTTTCAATCCCAAACACTCAAATGGGCTGAAACACCACACCACCCCCACGGTGTCCATACTTCCCACCAAACAATTACCAACTAATCAATGAATTCAAGATTTTCTTTCCCAACAGTCCGAATCATAATTATTTTATGTTTATAAATTTATGAGTAAACATACTTTAAGGATTTCACACTTGACTCATATATAAAAATAAATAATTTTATAAAATGACCTAAAATGACACTGTTTGAGGAAGCCCTTTTTGTACAAAAAACACCCATATGACAAATTTAAATCCTAAATTGATTAAATTACACTTAATAAATCATTTTATAAAATATATAAAAATAAATAATTTTATAAAATGACCAAAAATGACATTATTGGAGGACGCCAACAATAGACAAATAAAGAAAAAAATATAAATAAAAAGAGAAAGTATTAAAGAATTGGATATATATATAATCATTTATATTTAAATGTAATATATGAAATATTTAATTAGTAATTTATAAGTGTGAGGGACAATTAGAGAGAGAAAGAATTGTTAGAGAGGAGAGAAAACCTATATTAAATATAGATATAGTATTTATAGAGAGAGAAAATATATTAAATAAGGGTATATATATGAATATGTATAATCATTTATATTTGTATGTAATATATGAAATATTTAATTATAAATGATTATATATATACATATATATATATACACACCCTTATTTAATACACTTTCAATTTTTTTATATATATATATATATATATATATTGTGTAAACATGATGTGTTATAGTTAGATTTATACAAAAAATAATAATAATAAATAAATAATAATGAAATAATTATTCTTATACCCAACAATTATTTTATACTTTTGTGTAAAAATATATCTGCCAAGAACAGTTAACCGCCTGCCATGTCCAAAATTTCACATAATTTTTACAAACTTACTTAATAGATGATTGATTCGTTAATAAAATAAGAAAGAGCAAAGAAAGATAAAATGTGAGTGTGTAAAAAGGTTGTGCAAAATATACAATAATTTTATATATTTATGAAGTAGCAATGTATCTTAACATATTGCTGGAGATAAAAAAAAATTACAAATTATATATATTTTACACAAAAAATTCTTTTAACATACTATTAAAGATTGCTCTAAAAGGAGTGCTAGAAGTTTGTGTATGTGTATGTGGCTGCGTGTAAATGTATATATGATTTTCAACTGTACTTATATATATAAAGTGGACGGTTGTGGTATTCCTACAACAGTTTCAACCTGTCTACTCCAAGCAAAAAGTCAAAAACAACTCATGTATAATTCATGAATTTATTTAAGCTTATTACACGTTGGAGTATATTATATATATATATATATTGCAATGCTGAGTTCCAAAGATGGAAAACTTATATTTAGATTATTAATCAACCTTCATGGTTGACTTTTTGTAAACTTTTAGCACATTTTCTTATTTTCACCAAATCTCAATCATGCTGAATTTGACTTTAGGAACAATAGAACAGTAGATCAGGTTCTCTCTCAGACCACAAAATATTGCAAATGGCAAAAATAACTAGTCATAAGGAATTTCATGCATATCTATAATAACTTTATTTTTCTTAACTTGTATGAATCATTCTCTTCCACTTCAAATTATTTCTAAGATACAATTTACTTTAATCTATTATTTTCCGTGGGCATAATTTATATCTAATTTAGCAAGGATATAAATGAAAATTTTAGTGATTTATAATAATAATAATAATAATAATTATTATTATTTATTTATTTTTTTAAGTAGAACTCATTGTCTTAAAAGAGAAATTCTAAGACATATATATTATGACGTTCTAAATCACCCAAGAATAAGTTAACATTTATTAATCATATAGACGTATTTTGAATAAAATTACAAATATCAAAATAAAAATGTACACTGCGAATGACATTTACATGAATTAAATTAAAACGAGTGGACACATTTGCTTTTAATATATATATATATACACACACATAGGACATACATGGTAACTTTCTCCTGTAAGGCTGTATCACTCTGATCTATTTCATATGGTTGCAGTGATTGAACATGTAAGAGACTGACTTTTATAATGGCAGGTTTGGCAAGCACTTTTAATTTGTATTGGTGTGGCATGCGCGTGAAGCATTTACTAGTAGTGCTAAGCTCAATCATTCCTAGGTTTTCTACTCTCTAAACCATGCAAGACATATATACATATACATACAAAAAGTCTGTACATATAATATACTGTATTTTTAAGGTCAAACAGAGGTCTCACTAGTCTTTTTAATGTGAGGCCGATGATAGGATTACTAATTTACTAACAACTTAGTCATAATAAATTAAGGCATAATTGACTAATAATGCCTTAATTTATTATGACATATTTTAAGGTCAAACAGAGGTCTCACATTTTTATTTTTATTTTTTGGATGTTTGGGTTTAATTATTAGCTTTTTACAAAATATTAATATGTTTGGTAATTTTTAATTGTTTTGAGAATTTTGAATATCAGAAAAGTGTTTGGTACTGTTTGTATCATTATGGTTGGTGTAGGAAAATTTTTTAAACACTAGGCCGGTTACACATGCCCTAATAATTTATGGTCTCTTTCTTACGTAATATGCTCTTTCTTATCCACATTTTAATCAAAATAGCATGATTAAAAAAATATCCTTAAAATCCAAACTACAATAAATACCCAAACCAGTAACTCAATTTCTTTTCTATTTAAAAGAAAAATGTTTGGATGCAATTATAAAATAAAACATTCAGATTCATGCATTCTATTTTCCTTGTATATCATTCAGAATCAAATATATATGTACATTTAAACCGATTTTGTTAAACTTTGTCAATATTTAATCGCTATAATATTATCCCATTTAGAGATTTTATACCGACACTGATGCTCATTTGAGATCATCAAATCAGTGCATGTAAATCTCGATATATTTTCAACGTAAAATTTGGTTCATGTCTCCCCAATTGTGGAAATTCTCTGCCAGGACCCAAAAGAAAGTAATAATAATGACAAAAACCACACACACACCCACAAATTGCAGCACAACGTTTGATATATGTGATGCAAATAAATTTTCTGTTTCTTAATAACGGTGGTTGTGACCTTTGAATCAATCAATCACTTTCAAACGTTGGTTAAGAACTTAATACGAATCAGTAACAATGGAATAAGTCTGTTGAATACAACATTAGACAAAGGATCGCTTGATGTCGCATTGTAGTGGAAATCTAGTGCATCAAAGGCCCAAATATGAAGAATACTCCAGGATTAAGCTATTGTGTCCTTAGTCACTACACAAATAAATGGTATACAAGCAAAAATGATCAATGAATTGAATACGAGTGAATAATTGAAACAAGAAGTGTACTTCAGAATCTTCCAAAAACATTACCTAAATACAACTTGTAATAATCCTTTATTTTTTTAAATTACTAAATTGACTTTTAAATTCTCTTCATGCTTTTATAATTTTATTGATGTTGCTTCATAAGTTCCAGAATTAAGTAATCATTTGTCAACACGTGTTAAATAATTGTAACTCCGAGATTCTTAATCCAATCATATATTAACAGAAAACCTGACAAACATAAGAAATGAGACCCAGCATGTAGATTTAACTAACCAGATGCACATTTGTGACTATTTTACACTCCTTGATGCTCATTTTGTGATCATCAAACCAGATGAACACAAGTTACAACAACTCCACATTTGATAGCTGTGATAGCAAATATACATTTTCTGCATCTTAATGACCGTGGTTGTGACATCTGGATCAGTCAATCACTTTCAGACCTTGGTTAACAACTTCATAAGAATTAGGGACAATTAAGTAGTCTTCTGAATTCAACAGTGAGTAATCATTATAAATTTCAAAATATTATCTGTCCACTGAAGCTGGAAACATCTTATAACATATACAAGAGACTAGCAGCATTCATTCGACAAATATAATCTGCTAAAATTCAATGTAATGTGTTGGTCATCACTCCTTCACTTGAGTATGTATTAGTATCGACTATCAACTATCACTCTCTTTTACAGTACTAATTAGGACAGACGTGGAATGGAGAGCTTCCAAAAGTGCAAAATTAAAAGACATAAACCTTTTCATTCTTTGAGGGAGAAGATACAATGTAGCATTAAGTACCTTTTCTTTTCTGGGCAAGAATTTACTTTTACTTCCATGACCAGACCAGGCCAAACACAAAGTTTATTCAATTCTACACTTACTTGGGGACACTGCTTTGCTTGCACCCCAAATGGTTGATTCTCCACTGCAGCATCTATATCATGTACAGGAAGCTTCTACTGCTAAACTCTTTGTCACTCCAACACACGGCTCACCAAATGTATTTATTGAGACTCCAATGCTGCAACTCTTTGATCCGATGCAAGCCTGTAAAAATTTTCACGCTCGTAAGTGCAAACCAATATAAATGACTAGATCAAACAGAAACTGGTTAGGTGACAACAACTTTATCGGAAGAGAGCAAGATTGCACCTTCTGTACAACAGACAGAGCCCTGGTGCTGCTGCACCGGCCATGACTGAAACTTCCACAAGTCCCACGAGGAGTTCCAAAGCTTGCAAACTTGATTGAAGAAATGACTTGATTAGGCAAAGGGCACTCGAGTAATAGTGTAGGCCCTGTTTTCCTTCCAGTCTTTTGATCTGAACTCCACATGTCTACAGGTACTGGATGAGACTCTGACACGTGTGAGCACAAACCTTCCATTTTTCTTGTAGCAAAAGATATCTGTGTTGGATCCCCACCCATTTCCTCAAACAACACCAGAGTGTTTCCGCTTGGTTGAAACCACGATCGAGGTACATGGTACCTGCAAGATCAATACGATCAAAACCAATATTTTTACTCAATAATAATTTTCAACAGAGAATCCAACACTCACTGCGCCTGAGATGGCTTCCCACAGTTCTTGAGGCATTTGTTTGAATTATAAGGTCCTCGGAAATTGCAGGAATTGGTGCAACCACCATTTGGAGCGGCATAAGTTGGCCAATAACGCCCAATGCTTTGTCCATTCACCCATGCTTCACCCTTCCCCATCCCTGTGAAGTCTAGTGCAATTGGGTCATGACCGGCAGGAGTATCAAAATTGGTCTGAAACAACAGAGTGATGCTTTTCTGTGTTACTCATGAAGATATGACTCAATTTTTCATCGTGTTCTTCACAAAATCATTTAACTAACATGAATAACTCAACTCCAGTGAAGGAACAAACCGGCAAAGCATATAAAATCGATACTTTTTAAAAGTACAAATACCGTTTCACTACGTAAGTACATATAAATTACAAGTATGAAGTGCCTCATTTCCCTATATCCAAGACCAAATTAAGACTGATTTTTAAAATGTTTCTACAACCAGTTTTAAATTATACATAAAATTGAAAGGCATTGTTACTTCAACCAATCAAATACTTTGGTAGTTTTGCATTCCGCTCTACAAGAGCCTTATCCTTAAGTACTTAGTTATGCAGTAAAAGTAGCTTCATACATTTGTCAGTAACTTGTTGACTCATTATTACCTGTCCTTTAGTAGCTCATAAGTCTGAACTAATCGAATTTCATCCTTTATACCTTAAGTGAAAAACTCTCAAACTTCATTATTTCCCCACATCTCTCTGCCCCAATAACCACCATACTTCTAATTGCTTAAATCATTTATTCATTGCCTGCTAAATCACTTGACAAATATTTAAGAAATAGATTATAAATACAATTTTTATGTTCATTCTATAGATAATAGGATTTGAACCTGGCATACCTACTGAATGTTATACCAATAACCCAAAGGTTGAGTGGTTTGGGTGCTTCACATGCAGGTTGAGGGTTCAAGCAATGAGAGTGATCAAAGGGTCAAGGATTCTTCTATCATTTGGCACAAAAAGATAGTGTACAACCTGAACAATTTTAACTAATATGATAGTGTACAACCTGATGAAGTACTACAACTAATTACTGTGGCCACTGAATTACTAATGGATCTCTTAAACTAGTCCAAGTAGTAAGAATCTGATATTACCTTGTACCAAATCAAGGATTGCTTCTTGGGCAATGTAGACTGTGATACCCAAACTGAAGAACTTCCAGTCGAGAGACCTAATTCTTCACCTTTAAGTCCAATCTGCGCTCAGAGACAAATGAGGGAGATAAGAGTGAATATTACTGTATTTAGTTCTTCAATCACACACCAAACATGTAGCTTTACAGAGCAGGAAAATACCGTTTCATCGCTAATGCAAACTTTATGGTATCACAGAAAGAAAAGAAAGAAAAAAAAAAAAGTAGTCTGTCAACGATAAAATTATCATTTTACATTCAAGGATCAACAGTCAATGCCTAATTGGTAAGTATCATTTAATGATTACAAAGAGCAGGAATCTGTGAATATCAACTCAAGTTAACCTGATATGTCCACTGTGCTGAAGAGAGATCAATGCTAGACCCGTTCTTTAAGCCTTTCAGCTTCACTGGTCCAGTAATCCCAGCTCCCGTCAAGTCAAAGAATGCTCCATAGTTCTAGAAAAATAAGCGTAGGATTTCAGTAGACAAATCTTTCTTCCTAGTTATATCTTCTGACTGTCAAAATGGGTACATCAGTAGATAACAAATTCAATTGAATCACTTGATGTGAAAACACTGCACAAGAATATAATCGAGACAGCAATCTCCTATCTTTGTTGAATGCTTTGTAAATCTTAAACAAGAAGGTCAAACCTGAAGTCCAACGGTCAAACTCAAGAGATCGATTGTGTTCTTCCCAGGTACTAGAGTCGCAGGGACCTCCATGGAAACCTTAGCATTGCCGCTATTTCCTTTTCCACTCCCTACAAAAGAACCAACTCGAAATTTTGCATTCACATTATGCAAAAACTAAAAACCTAAAAGGATCATATTGAAGTCATTCATGCATTTGGCACCTTTGCATATTTTATATTTAATAAAAAGTAATCAATCTCTGTAGCAATTATGCCACTTAATAGTGAACATTTCCCCATCTGTCGGTATCTTTTCCTACCACTAAAATTATTATGGTAGTTTTATGTATTTAATAGTGTAGAAGACAACATGTGGAGCACAAATAACAGAACAATGATTTTTGAAAAAAAAAGGTAAGGCAGCAAGGAAGCAGAAATTCTAGAAAGAGAAAAATACATCCAAGGAAATCATGTCCTTGCAAGTGGTGAAATGCTTTATTTCCTATCACCTGCAATCTTCCCATTAATGAAAGCATGAAGAGCATGGCCAAGTGATTCCACATGAAGAACTGTTTGAGATCCATCTTGAAGGAAAGGCTCATCACCTTGAATTTCAGTTCTGCGGAAAGTAACCAGAAAAATGAAATATGGAACAATCAAAGACACTTTCGGCAGGAAGTAAAAACTATGTCTTTAGATTGCAGCAGAGAAGATAATAGATTTCTTATACCTTAGTGAGTACCACAAATAATCACTTTCATCAGCTGTGGTATTTATCTGCTCGACTAATCCTAGTTTCATGAACGCATTTTTATTTGAGATACCCACTGGTTCAATAAACCAACTCCATCCGGACTGTATCACCTTAGAAGGAGAAACACCATCTTCCAAAGATTGACGCATGAATCTTGTAATGGTAGTCGGAGAATTAATCTGTTGCAAGAAGTTACAATATTAGTTTCTGTTCCTTTACGAACAATAACAATCAAAGTTGAGGTGAGCTTAGACGAAAATAGAGAAAAAATAAAATATAAATTATCAACTGGAATGCTTTAGAAATAAATATTTTATTAGAAATATTGGGTCAGTTTGTTGAAGTCTATACTCCAGAGGAGGCATATAATGTGCATGTGGTCCTCCAATATTAGATGAAACTTTCTCCAGTCTTGTGAAGAAAAATTCAAAACCATTGCTTTAATAATCAATGAATCTAATTCTGATGTGCTTCCAAATAAATAGGAAATAGACTGCTTTTCAAGTTGGTGCATCTGCCTAGTTAAATTGTTCAGATGATGCATCGCCGGTCAGATCAGCAGGTCAAACCTAAATTACCTCGTAAAATATTCCTAACTATGGAGCATGGATAATTCTATAATGGTGTCATATTTGTATCAAACAGCAATAAGCATATCCGTTATTTGGGAAGAGCTTTTCTGAACACTCGATACACATGCCCATTGCCTGACATGTCTTGGACATTAAAATGAAGCTTTGATTAGTAATATCTCATAGAATAATTATTGGGAAACATAACAAGAGTTTCAAATTCCAGGCAGCATAATTTTCATCTTATTCACGTGATTTTTAATATTATGAAATTCAATTTCTTGATCGGTATCTTCAATTTATAAATACATATTTTCCATAATTTCTTTACAAGGTATGTTAGTAAAATATGTATATAGCATGAAAAACAATTATTGCAAGTGCCGTGTTGCTTGAGTGGTTGGGTTGCTCCCCGTGTTTGAGCCTTGCATCCTCCCCCTCCCCTCTAACCACTAACCCCTAACATTCTTGCCATGACCAAAAAAAAAAAAAAATTGAAAAACAATTATTATTTTCAATTTATATATAGATGCAATATATCAGGTTTGCCCTGTTGACATTTCGTATCGGGTTCTACCCTATCCATCTCCATACTTCATGGCTTCACATTTTCCGTAATTACTCTTATAAACTAGTTTCTGTTCGGCATAAATACAAAAATAAAAAAACTTTGAATTTAAAGATTGGAATTAACTTATAGTCCAAACTAGAAAATTCCTTCCACTTAGTGATGGACTCCACAAATAAAAAATTGAATTTAGCAAGCCTGCAAGTGAAGGTTAATCTACTGCCAGTTAGATTGAGGTAGGGAACATGGGTTTGCCATTATAACAGAGTATCTATTGATGTTGGTCACATAAACACAAGTTCTGTAAATTTATCCAGAAACAATTTAGTTATATTTTAAAGCAATTGTAGTCTCAATCGGAGAAATAAACAATCTAACTTTAAGGATTATAATGGTGTTCGCATAGACAAATGATTAAGAATATAAAGCCAATAACAATATGCACCTAAATCAAACATAATCATTCATCTATATATGGAAAAACAAGTGAGGAAAAAAAAATCGTCATAAAGAAATCTCTCTGTTTCCTTTCTCATTTCTATTATTGTTTCAAAGAACCAACTTAAGACTGTAAAAAAGGAATTTCCTATTCCTTGTTCAACTTGTATTTGGTGTAGAACTCCAAAAAAAAAAATATTGTTGTTGGATTTTACACTATCTAATGTAAGGAAGGGCAACACTCTAAAGACCTCACATGTTAAGGGCCTTAAACGAAATCTTTTCGGGGGTTTAGTTAAATACTTTTTTGTGGATTCTAGAAAAATTCAAGCACTGTTGACCCTCTAGTAATTAATGCTATTAATTTCTTAGTTATTAACATTAGTGTTTGGTAAACCCTTGTTTTAACATTTTCTTGTTATGTGAAAACAAAGCATAATAGCTAACTCTTAACTGGATACAAGGCAATGAAGGTTTTATGATGGGAGAAAATTCGATGCAAAATATAAAACACACGTTTTGTTTTGGAGAGGAAGTGAGTGAACCTACTGCATTAAGTTAGATAATTTTCAAAATAAAACATAACAACATCTAAAACCACTAACAAAGATATAGGTCCTGAGATCCAATTTCCATCTAAAATAATTAGACGTGGGTGCTTTGTGCAACCACACAGAGGGCCACCAGATATACTACTTTTCCCCACTAACTTCAGAAAGTTCTAAACTTCAAAAGTTCAAATGTAAGATAAGAGACGGTGCTGAAAATAACTTCTAAAATGTTCCAGTATCTTTTAAAATGGAGAGGAACTCAAGTCAGCAGTTACTATATAAACTGAAATATAACTAAATTTTTATTACTACAAACTCAATCATATTAAACTTCAAGTTATTGATGTAAGGTGCAGTAAACGAAGCTCAGAAACTAATCCTGGATTGCAAGTCAGTCAGCTGAAACTCAGAGAGAGAGAGAGAGAGTCCTGATGCAAGTAATTTATCAACAAATAATTAAAGGAAAAGATAGCATCACAGAATTCAAGTGCAGTAGCATCGTAATTGGAAAACATGTTTTAAGTACAACATCCACACCAGGAGATGATGATAAGAAAGAGAGAGTCGTGACATGAGTAACTATCAACAAGTAATTAAAGAAAAAGATAGCATTCAATAGAGTTCTAGCACAGTAGCATTGTAAATGGAAAATATGGTTTAAGTACAATATGCACATCAGGAGCTGATGAGACAAACCTTTGCAGTGTTAAGTACTACATTCTTGCAGTCAGGTAAAATGCTCACAGACCACGCAGGCAAGTTATATGAATTGCCATTAAAATTCACGGTTGCATCAGATTGGGTACCCACATTTGCGAGATAAGCAGCACATAACCCCGATCCTGTTTTATAAACACTCGCCTGAGATGGGAACAAGTCCATGTCAACAAAAACAATATTCTACACTGTAAAGCACACAGCAGGATTTATATGAAAACTAAATTCCAGTGCTTAGGATATGAGTACCACTTCAAGCATACACATAATTCATAAAAGTTTTGAAAGCAACTGGGAACAGGACTCCAAGTGTCAAAATTATTACACGAACCACAAAATCCGAGACATCTTCTCAATTTTTGTTGCATGTACAAGATTGCATTTATCAGCATCAAGCGGAGAAAGTTCTTTCATATTAAAAGTCCAAACTTAAGTTTTGTGGTTAAGGCCATTTATGAAACTCCACCAATCATAATTAAAATATGAACACTTGTACACCTTGTGAAGTAAAAAATCATACTAACTAATCTTTTAGAGAAGCCAAGCAGAGATATGACAAACACTTTCAAGCAAAATTTTGTAGAACTAAATTTCATGCACTTTCAAAGGGTTCAAATTGTTATGCACGAGATAATGAGATATAAAGCATGATCATGAAATGTGGCCAAATCCATGGTATAAATACAATGAAAATAGACAGTAAACATTTACAAGAATAAGCAGCTCCTCTCTATTTCAGTGGTAACAAAAGTAACGGGTGAAGTTCTTTAAATGGTGTAAGAAAGGAAGGAGACTGTTCGGATTATGATATTAGGCAAGAAATGGCCACCAATCTCTTCCTCAGGGAAGTACTGGGGTTACGAAGAACCTCTATGATCCAGGTAATATCTGTGGGACGTTGACATGGCTAGAAGCCTCATCAAAATAGGCTTTCTTACAGGGTTTTGACACCATTTAGGAATTTATACACTTAGAGCGGGTACAACCTTCATTTATGATTTTAATATAAATCTCAAACCGGCAACCACTAGACATGAACAAAGCCTTAGACTGTCAAAAAAATATGGGAATTGGGAAGAGTGGGAAGTTTTTAAGACATGATTAAGGAATAGAGGATTGCAGGTATACCTCCAAATTTGAACCAAGAGAGGTAATTGTTGGATCCGTGGCCATCATTGGCTCTTCGCAAAGCTTTATGGCACTATGCAGATCTTTTAGGTGGCCCCACTTGGGTTGTCTAACAAGTCCTGCAACATATGGGTTTAAAAACTCTAAAGAAATGGAAGACAAGAGTCCAATATAACAAAACTAGTATTCCTGGACTAATGCATTTTAAAAAATAACATAAGAACACCGTCGCTGCTTCCATGACTTCATTGGTTAGCAGAATCGTACATGCTGCCTGCTGGAAACATTATTTAGGTAGCACCATTGCACATGAGATGCAACTGATGACTGGGAGTTGCATTTAGACACATAACTACAAAGCTTATAGTGCCAAGCAATGAAATTTTAACATTAATGATAAAGGGAGAAAACCCTACCATACTCGTCGAGTGGAGCGTCGTAATCATAACTTGTAGCAATGAAGGGTCCACCAGTAGTGCGGCCAAAGTTAGTCCCACCATGGTACTGTTTGAGCAACAAAAACGTATCTGATGTTTAAATTCACATTCTTAGTTGATTCATACTTGATTCATTTAGAGTAAGACTTGTAAGTATCAGGCAAATTATCTTCCTCCTCCCGGCCTTCCCCCAAAAATATAGCAAAGAAATAGAAAAAGGATACCATATAATAATTTTGAAAGGTTCCTCCTCGCTGAAAAAAACGTGCCACAGCAAAAGCAATATCTTCGACGGGTCTGTAGGGGGCAGCACCGCCAAATGAAAGAAACCTAATGTTCCAATTAATTGGAATGGTTGAAAAATGTAGAAGCATTCAAAGATAAGGAAAGATAAATACTGACATCAGTAACAAACCCTTGTACAATCACGCAACTAGAATATCATGAGACGCCAAGAAGCCAGATAACTTACCACCCAGTCCAATTCTCAGTCCACATTTTTGGTGTCTTATTAGAATTTTGGGTGAATTGATCACAATAAAATCCATTGCAAGTGTTAATCTGCAAGTAATTGATAGAGAAAATGCAAGTTAAATCAGGCATTATTGAATAGACATGTTCTACTATAACTAGACTAATTTATTATAACTAAATAACTATCAAAGTAAAAGTGCAGTATTAATAAACTATTAAATAAATTGAAGGAATGAACTCACAATAGGATCAGGAGCATCTTGTTGCTGGCACATCACCCAGGGCACCCCTGTATCCAAAGATGTAGCCATGGTTGCTGCCCAATTAATATAAGTTTTGGCAGCAGGTCCATAAGCTGAATCAATGTTTCCATACTCATTTTCTATCTGCAAAATTGTTAAATATTATCCTTCAACATTTTATTAACCAGAAAGTTAATTTGGGATCATCAATGAATTATTAACATCACAATGAAGAGCACCCAAAATAGAATGATGCATAGCTACACAGAACGCCACCTGAGACAAGATAATTGGTCCACCTTGAGATGCATAAAGATTTTCTTGCTTCATCATGTCCACAATTTTGGCTGTGAATCGTTTCATTTCTGCCTAAAAACAGAAGGCTTGTAAAAGATAATATCTATAGGGCAAGAAATTGGTATTTTAACAGCGTAAAAGTAGTAAGGGGCATGGGAAAACCTTAAATGGATCATTGTCAGTTCGGAACTTAATGCCCGGCAAGAAATGCAACCAAAGAGGAAATCCTCTGTCCAAAAGCAGAAAATAAAATTCATGTTACATCAATAAAGAAAGAGTATGCAAACATTAATCAATTTTAATTTGACTCAATGCAAGACATTATTTTCAACAAATAGCATGTGAACTTTTTACCCATAATTCCACTCAGCACAGACATAAGGACCAATGCGTAGATGAACATATAAACCAGCTTCCGCTACCAACTTGACAAACTTAACCAAATCTTTTCTTCCTTCAAAATCATACTGCAAAGTGTCTTGACTTGTCAGCAATTTTATAACGTAATTAGATTACGTCCTGATTCATTCACACTTTGAGTTGAATTAACAGCATTGAATTCATCAAGAACAATTAAATTGACTACCCCTTTGGTTGTTGAAAAGGTTCAAACAAAAATATTTACCTTTTAAACCTTAAATTATAAATTTCAAGAACAGAAGCACAAGATTTGCAAGGAAATCTAAATTTTGTAACATTTTTCTTCCTCTTTCGAAGTAACCAAACGGAGCCCAGGCCATTATAAATAAAATCATACTGTGCAGTGTCTTGACTTGTCAGTAATTATAAAAGGTAATAAGATTAAGTCCTAATTCATTCGTCCTTTGAGTTGAATTAAGAGCATTGAATTCATCAAGATTACTAAAAATAGATCTCAAGCGAAAAATTAAATTGACTCCCCTTGCTGAAAAAGTTCAAACAACGATATTTATATTTTAAACCACAAATTAGAAATTTCAAGAACAGAAGAGGAGATTTGGAAGGGAATCTAAATGTAGTAAAGAATATTTTTCTTCCATT
>JAOTQH010000007.1:3748036-3759189 GCA_025631255.1 Cornus kousa | reverse complement strand
AACTTATGTTCTATGTATGTGTAATTGTGTGATTGATATACACACACACACACACATTTATATATAGCCTGTTTGTTTGATGATTGTGTGGAAAAGGTGTTTGTATCAATTCCTCAATCATTTCAATGCGCGTTATTCTTCTAGTTTATGTTCGTTTGAGATTGAGCAGCTTTGGCATTGGATGGTATTGAATGTGAACATCTTCAAGTCTTGCAAAATAAAGCAGAAGTAGTGATGGAATAAATATCCAAACCCTAAGAATACAAAGTAGGTTTTGTGAAGACAGGGAAGCTGCACTTGAAATAGGAACCCTAAAATCAGTGGAAAGGCAACTCTTTGCTTACAGTATTTAATCTTTCACTCTTAGGATGCATTATTATCAAGGGTTTATACATAAAGCAAATTATTGTACTAGCATACTGCCTATGGCATAGTCTGAAGCATTTGTGTGAACTTCAAATAGCTTAGTGTGATCTGTTGCTATAAGATAGCTAGTTTTTGGGGCCTTCCAACATAAAAAAGCTTATATGGGTTGGCTACGCTACGATGCTATCGTTTATGACTTGTGTTGTTAGTGGCCCAAAATGCCTCTTTAGTCTTTCTAATGCTAACGCCTTCTTCCTTCATTCATTTTCTTTTAGTTGCGATAGCTTCCATGCTTGCAAGATAGGCTGAAGCTAAAGCAATACCAAGCAAACAAGAATTAGAAGATCGGGTCTATTATGGCCTGGGAAGTGCCGAAGAAGGAGAGAACAGGCAGAGTGGTGAAGCTGGTTGCTCAAGATATTTTAGATGCAACATGACAACTCAGGAGGAGTTGAAAGTTGTCACAACCTTGGAAAAAAGTAAAGAGCATTCACTCTTGCTATGCCACATTCTCATACTTTTGAGTAACTAATTCCTTGCAAGGCAGTTAACAGGCTACAAAATTCTAACACGATAAAAAATGTTGGTGAAGAATTTCCAATTAAATTAGGAAAGGTAAAGGACATTATCCGCCTGTCTAGTACTGATTGTGCCTGTGGGAGTGCTGGAAGGGGGAGACTGGAGACACTCCTAAGGCATTTTTTTCACACAAAATGACTGCTGTTAGAATTGAATCTGAATCATTATGTTTGCCAGTCTGTGTTTTTAGCATCGAATCAAGTAGTAGTCCCTAATGGAAATAGAGAACTAAACAAAAATACAGAAAAGCTAAAATAATCAACCAATCAATCTTAGGAGAAACTATCTTTCTTGTTTGGTGAGGTCATGCTTTCAATCCTTGTGGTCTCCTGGATGGAATCTGGATACAAAACACGAAGAGAAACAAAAGGAGGACACAAGTGCAAAAAAATTACTTTATGTGAAAATCTGTAGTTCATTAAAAATCTGGGAGGAAACTAGTTTATTTGCATGAAGTAGTTGCCTTCAACTAGAACCTATGTTTTCATGCTTGACAGGTGAAACTTTTATCATTTTGGGAAACAATAACAAGTTGCCTGGTTTTACTTGGAAAAATTCATGAGTTTTTATGGAATTTATGTTTAAGTGCTTGGAACCCTGAAATCAGTGGAAACAGCAACACTTTGCTTACAGTATTAAATCATTTCGATCTTAGGATGTATTACTGTCTAGGGCTTATACATAAAGCAAATTATTGTAGTAGCACACCGCATATGTCTGAAGCATCTTTGTGTCTTTCAAATAGCTTATGTGATGTGTTTGCCTTAAGATAGCTAGTTTTAGAGTTTTCAACATAAAAATGCCTATTAGGGTTGGCTTCGCTATCGCTTATGACTTGTATTGTAGTTGGCTTGGAATGCGTCTTTAGTCTTTCTAATGCTAATGCCTTCTTCCATCCTTCATTTTCTTTTAGTTTCGGTAGCTTCCGCACTTGCAAGATAGGCCGAAACCAAAGCAATACTAAACAAGCAAGAAATAGAGGTCAGGTCTATTATGGCTTAGGAGTGCCGAAGAAGGAGAGAATAGGCATAGTGGTGAAGCCAGATGCTCGAAGACATTTTAGATACAATCAGACAGCTCGGAGGAGTAGAAAGTTGCCACAACCTTGGAAGAAAGTAAAGAGCATTCACTCTTGCTATGCCACATTCTCATAATTTTGAGTAAGGAATTCCTTTCAAGGCAGTTAACCGGCTACAAAATTCTAAAACAAATGTTGGTGAAGAATTTCGAATTGAATTAGGAAAGGTAAAGGACAGTTAATCTGCCTCTCCAGTACAGGTTGTGCCTACAAGAGTGCTGGAAGGGGAAGACCGGAGAAACACCTGAGGCATTTTCTCACACAAAGTGACCGGCGACCGCTATTAGAATTGAAAATTGTATAATTAGGCCTGCCAATCTGAGTTTTTAGGATTGAACCAAGTAGTATCGGCTATTGGAAATAGAAAACTAAAAAAAAATAAAAAAAATGAAGAAGCAGAAAAGCCAAAATAATCAACCTATTAAGTTTTTTTTTTCTAAAATTTGCTAGGATGCCCATTTTTTATGCTTGATTAATCATAGGAGAAATTGTGTTTCTTATTTGATGAGGGCATGGTCTCAATCCTTGTAGTCTCCTACTCTCCTGGATGGAAACTGGATACAAGAAATGATATGAGAAACACAAATAGGACACAATGCAAAATTTTACTTAATGCCAAAATTTGGAACTTCATTAAATATTTGGGAGGAAAATAGTTTATTTGCATGAAGTCGTTGCCTTGAAATTGAACTGACTCCTTAATTTCAATATTGTGCCTCGCAGGATTTGTGGTTTACGTGATAAAATATTTGGGAAATGATAACATGTTGCCTGGTTTTACATGGAAAAACTCATGAGTATTCATGGAAGTTATTTTTTAGTGTTTGGTACTTGATGGGTACAGTTTTGTTTTTATTTTCCCCCTCCTTTGTATAGTTTGCCCCTCCATTACATTCTTGTTATCACCCTCATTCTTTTTTGTTTTCTCTTATGGTTGCAGGAGAAGTTTCTTGAACTATTTTCTAAGGAGGCATATGCCTGTTCTTTTCTGGATCGTAAGAAGCATGTTGGTTACCAGCACCTATGTAAGTTCTCTATCAATGCTGTATAAGATTACAAGGGAGTAATGATTCTGTTATTCTGGAAGTATTTTTGACATCTGAATGAGCTTTAGCCAACTATATCTTTTCATATGCTCCAGCAGCACCACTGTAATTCGATTGACTGCGATGGTGTAGTTTAATAGTCAATTTAGAGGAAAGTTTTGGACACGGAAATTGATGGTGAATCTTTTGAAATTTACGGGACAATGCTGATCATAGTACCATGTTCTGATTTTATTTTAGAAAATGGATTTGAAGCAAGTTCACCGAATAATTATTAACTTTTCACTTGAAGTCCTCATGATTGGATGTTTTAGGATCACTATAGAGTTTTTTCAAATGCCATTATTACATTAATCACAGCTGTATTAATATGTTTCCTTTTTGTTGTTTCAGCATCAGTAGTTCGTAAGCGGAAGAGATTTGATTTCCTTTCAGGTATTGGTTGTGGTCTTATTTCAAAAGGCGACCGACTTTGTACTCCTATTTGATATCTGATATAGCACCGCTATTACTTAAACTTTTGCTTGTGCTACTTTCTATGTTTATAGATTTTGTTCCTGAGAAAGTGAAAGCTGAGGATGCCTTGGCAGAAATGCCTTCAACCGAGACGTGACTAGGCTGGGACCTGGAGAAGATGATTCTCCCCTTGCATTGCTTGAACTACTTAAATCATGGGGCTCGTTGGCTAATTTGATATTGTGCCTGCACTGAGGAGTATGATGCAGCTCTTCATGGTTAAAGCACTGAAGCTCTCCTTTCCCGGTTTGAGAATGGTTCCGTTAATCATGTATTATTACATCTCCCTATTTGAACACATTCACTATTCCTTTATGCTGCCGTTCATGCTTACAATACCATATGCTTGTCACCATTGACCGATTGCCAGATTAAGAACAGATTTTGGTGGATTTCTGCGTTGAGATGGCTGGTGAGACGGGGCAGTTAGTAGATAGAATGAACTCCATGTATTAATGCTTACTTTTCATCCTCCTTTTTTTTGCTCTAGAGTTCATTTTATTTGCTTTGTTAAGTTTGGGAAGCCAAAAATTTGATCAACCAATTCAATATAACGGTTTTCATGGTTGGAAAATTATTGTTTGGCCTTCACTTGGAGGCGTAGTTTTGTTAATTTGAGATCGCAATTTTTTTTTTTTGGTTGAAATTCTTTGGGTCTGGCTTCTCTTCATTGCAAGGAACTCGTGGTTTCTCTGAATGGATGGAAATTATATACCTGTATAGTTTAAACGCACGTGGGCGCGGGCTCACGCGAATGCATGGTTAAATTTCACGTAAATATATATATTTAACTTGTGGTCATAAAAAGGATGAGTTTTAATATTTTTTTTTTGTATTATTTGTGAAATAATTATTAAATATTTTAATGGTGAATTCGGGGTGTTTATAGGTTAAATATAAGAATTTTAAAAAAAAAAAAAAAAAAAAAGAAAAAAAAGTGGTCATTTAATTTAAGACAATGGAGTATAATTTCTTATTTAAAAAGGATAGCAAAACAAAAATCATTTCACCAATCCAACAAAATTGGATTAAGAATTGGTTGAGTTGTATATATTATTACTCTGAATGGAATCGTCCTTAAGGGCCCAAAAACAAATTGTTGAAAAGGTTGCACTTGGGTATAGGTAATATGGTAGTATGCAATTTCTTAACTTGATCTTCGATGATGTTGATCGGGCATTATTCAGTGGGCTAGTTGGTTAAGTGTCTATTTCATCGAGTAGGTGTGCCGGTGTTTGAATCCTCTCATAAGGTAATTTGAGCCAGTGTTTGAGTCCTCTCCGATGGTAATTTCTCCAATGATAATTTGGCTAGTAAATCCTCTACAGGGATAAATTTGAGTTCGTGTTTGAGTCCTCTCCGATGATAATTTTAGATGATAATTTGGCTAGCAAACTCTCTCTCCGGTGATAATTTGAGCTTGTGTTTAAGTCCTCTCCAACGATAATTTGACCAGTAAACTTGAATAGCAATGTTAGATTGTAAACTCGCATAGCAAAGTTGGATTTGAAAAAGGAAAAGAAACGGGAATAGATTCAAAATAAAATCGCATTTGTGTTTGTGTAAGTTAGAATCAAATTATAAATGAAACATTTCTTTTACCATTTTATCCTTATTAATTAATATTACAATATCATATTTCACTAAAAGAAAATACAAATTGGATAAGTTACAAACCTGCATAAACTACTTCACAAATCTCTTCAATTTCCACCAATTTTCATGAAATTTCAGGGGACACATTTTATATATCTCATGAAACCCAATTCCATTTTTAATTTCATTGATTCCAAACACTCCGAATTCCACATCCCTGCATTACAAACACAGTTTCAAGAGAATAATGCCGCCCAAAAAACATTAAGAGGTTATCTTTTTTCACCAGATTACTTCCAAGTAAAACCATTTTGATAAATCGACAAAGAACATAAGCTGAAAGTCATGATTTCCACTGTAACAAAATTACCCTGGACTAATCCCAGTGAAAATTTTAAATAGGCGATAAAGTCCAGACCAGATCAAGTTATTCCCACAGCAAAAGCAACTTTGCATAACTTGCGTATGTTCACTTGTATACTTCTTTCTCAAGTTCAAATAGATAAATAGAATGTTAGTCTTATAAAACAGAACCAGTTGACTTATATCACTGCACATAAATTATGAACTGGACCCAATGGACATGATTGAGTTAAAGCAACATAAACTCAAAAAGTGAAAAAGGGTTATATAGACTCAACTCTGTGAATGTGCTATTCGGCAACCCCACTTTTAACTACTACTTGTAACTAGAGCTGCCAACTTTGTTCGGCAATAATGTTTTCTCCTTTAAACTAGAACTTAGAAGGGCTTCTGAGTTGCTTGACTGACTTTCTGAGTGCTCAGGTCTCATCCAAAACTTTACATGCCCTTCCCGACATGCAGTGAGGACAGCCTCCTGGGTAAAAATTAAGCCAGAAAGGGGTTCAGAATGAACTCGGTGCGCAACTAGTGGCGACAGCTTTGGAACGTCTCTCATGCTTGGAGCAGGTTGGAGAGTGCCCACTGGGATTATACTGTCCCAATGAGAAGACTGGCTTCTGGGGCTAAATGTAGGGGACCCACCAGGTGGACATCGCCGTAGTGGCACAACAATCTCATCCATCGCCAGGTCCCAAAGAAGCAGCTGAGTATCCTGCTCAATAAATAATGCATCCGTATTAAGATAGAATTTTAGAATAGCATCAGGTAGAAAGGACCAAATCAGCATTAAAAGATAGCAAGAAAGGACATAAATTATATGGATCAACTGTCTTTTCTTTGTGATTACACTGATGAGCCAATAAAAAGGAACCACTCGTGCACCTATGATTTACTTGTATTAGACTTTTGAGAAAACATCACTAGAGAATATAAACAAAACTAAACCACAACAAAAACAAACGCCTTCTCTGTACAAGACAATCACTCTAATTGAACCTGTCTTTGAAAAGTTACCATAGTGAAATATGAGGCCTCAAAACACCAATTATGCATTGATTCAGGAGCAGCTTGTAATAGAAGTAGGGATGGCAATAGGGTGGGTTCAGGACGGGTTTGCCTAAACCCTATACCACGCCTCGTCTAAAATTATTTTATCCCATCTCTGTCCCAAACCCGGGATGGGTTGGGAGTAAATTAACATCTCTGTCCCGGGAAAAAAATCAATGAGCCCTCCCCGCTCCATCCCACCTTGTTTAAGGAGCACCGGATTATATATGTCTGTCTATATAGATTTTGGGAAGGAATGGGTGCAGAGGAAGAGCACCACAATGAAAAAACCACAAAACAGTGAGGAGGAGATCATCCAGAGAAGTGAAAAAATAAACATGCAAAGGCAACAAAAATATAGAGAGATAATATAGGCAGAAAGAAGTTTCAGTTGTAGGTGAAAATAGAGAAACCCATGAGAGTTGTGAGCAATAGATAGAGATCACAAAGTTCTCCATTGATATGTACACATATACATGTTATATATATATATATATATATTTTTTTTTTTTTGAGAGAGAGGAGAGTACACACAATCTGGTCAGAACCATAGCTGCCATGGCCGGAGTGGTTGATCAGAAGGAGTGGGCAGCAAACATCGAGCAGTACAAGAGAGAGTTGAGACTGGGAGTTGCCGAGTGGAGAGGGGGGGCGACTGGCAACAGCGAGTTGTATGGATGATTGGATATTGCTGTTTAATTGATAGGATTATGTTTCTGTATTTTTTTTTTTTTCCAGTAAATATATTTGTGTGATTGATGGTTCAAAATAATTGTTTGTGTTTGGTCAATAATGTAAAATAGCGTAGATAATAGATAAAAAAAAGAGAGAGAAGGCTGGAAGGTGAGATGAGAGGAAAGAGACAGTGTGTACCCCTGCCGTCTCTTGATCATATTTTTCAAGGTTAGTATTAGTTATGGTTTTCGGTTCTTATTATTATTTATTATTATTATTATTATTTTTGATAAGTTCTTATTATTTTATTATTAGAATATGTTATGAGCACCGTACTATTGCATCTAATATGCTACTAGATTAGAGTCTTTTAAGTATGCTATTTGGTTAGGATACATTGTTATATGCTGCCAACTTTTTATTTATTTGCATTTCCGGGAGCACTAATATTAGATTGTGGTTTATTTTCTAACTCATAAATGCATCAACATCATTTGATATTTAGAACCTTGATAATAACGGTGGTGAAAGGAATGTGGTGGGGCGATAGTTATATACCTCTTATTTAGGTAGCATGGTCCTTGTGGGGATAGAGGCAAAAAGAGGCATCATCGACGGAGGTGCTTGGAAACTGATGCTTTTATAGAGTGAAATAAACCCTAATCCAATATCATTGCCCAATATTTGAATATATACAGACATGGTGGCAGCTTAAAATATGAAACCTTAAATTAAGAGGAAAAGGACAAACTCAAATCAAATAGCATTTATGAGATGAAACAATAATAACACAAAAACAAAATACGATTAACTTCCTACCTACAGCAATAGGTAATAAACAAGGATCCTAATCCATAAGAGCATAAAGTATCGGTAACCTTCAAAAGATGGTGAGAGTCTAAGTCACACAATCCTTCTCAAATCTCAACGGGTGCCGCTTCCACGCTCCGAGCGCGCTCTCGCTTCCGTTCTCACTATTTGTGACTTAACTTTGCCGCTTTCGTGCTCCTGCTCTTGAATTCACTCTCGCCCCCACTCCCGCTTTATGTGACTTAGGATGAGAGATGATGTATAGCTAAACTTAAGAGGCAATTTTACTTTTTTATTTTAAGGCCTAATTTATTATGACAAAAAGGGAAGGCCTAGGAAGAGAGATGGTACGTAAAATTTTTAGAGCTCTAAAGTTCAGGAAATATGAATGGAGATATTGGCATACTTGTTCTACTAGCTAGGACCAAATTCTCACATGAACTCTTGCCTATATCTTATCATTTCTTTGGAATTGTCCGATTATAGCCAGACGCATTGCTTCAATAGCACTGGTAGGTGGGTCCTATGAACTTTGACTCAGAACAGGTTAGACACCTACTCTAATAGCATTTATGTGATTAAATGATAATACAAACATACCCTGATCTAATAAAATAAGAAAATATTAATAGCCCAAATCATATAGCATAAAATAATATTAGCCTTCAAGAGACGGTTAGAGAGAGATGGAGGCTAGAGAAGGGTAAGGCTGAAAAGAAAGATGTCAAACAGTGGGTGCGAGAGATTAGAAGGTTTTTTAAATTATTTTTTCTGAGAAAAAATAGAGGTTCTCAGGGAGGATGAAGAAGGAAGGAAGACAGCATTGATTTCTTCAAATTTTCAAATTCAAAATGAAAAAGTTGGGAACATGCTAATTTAAAAATATATATAGGATTGGACCAATGGGACCACCAAGTGTCAGTAGCACCACAACATAAAAAAGTAATATTTACATAATCAGTTGCTTGAGAGTTTTAGAGAGAGGCACTCAACCTAGGGCATTTTATAGATCCCACATTGACCTCACTTCCACTCACTGCAGTCTCCTTCCTCAAAGACCTCTCATTCTAATGGATGAAGGTGATTAAAAGAATTAGAGAACAAACTTAAAGCATCTTCTTCTTCTTCTTCATTTTTTTTTTTTTTTGTGTGTGTCTGTGTGTGTGTGGTGGGGGTTGTTTTGTGGGGGGTACTGGAAGTGGAATTTTATATACTAGTTGTAAAGGACTTGTGGAAACGAGAAACCAAAGAAGTTAATGTTAAATAATGCACAATTGCTCAAAGGCTCAAACTATACTATGAAGATGCACTTACACTTCTACTTATTTTTTGAAACTAACACTTCTAGTTAATATCTTAAAGAATACACAGACAGACACAGAATGATGGTCCATTCTAGGATTTCTCCAATCTGTCCCTTCATTTTTTATTTTTTATTTTTTAAAAATTTATCGTTATTATTACTTTCTGGGTGAGAGGCATGGTAACAGTGGATGATGATGATTTTACCATTTGTTAACTTAACAAGATTATAAGGGGTGTCATGTGTAGGTGGTTATCATGGTGATGATGTCATCTTAGGCAGTGATCTACTGGAGTTTGACTTTCCTATCCTTTTTTTTTTTCCTAGTTGGTACTCACACACACTTGTCTCTTCTGAGACTTGAACCCCTGACCTCCCTTCGGGAGGTAAGAGGCTAATACCGCTAGGCCACTGGCCATTGGTTTTGATTTTCCTATCAGCTAGGCTTATAAGAGGGTGACTGCTGAAATATAGAAGGAAACATGACATACCTGGCCAACAGAACCAAATCGATACATGACATTTTCCCCCGACTCTTCTGAGGATGTTTGTGACCGATACGGATCAAAAGCCACTCCACTGACCTGCAATCCAACCAGTCAAAATTATGTAAGATGGCCACACAAACAAATCTCTAATCAAGAATCGACAAACCAAAACCTTACCCATGAATTGTGCCCCTCACCCCATGCTACTACCTTTCTGTCTTCCATACTCCAAACTTGAACCAGATCGTCTTCACCACCAGTTAAAATGTATTTTCCATCCGCGCTGAGGCAAGCATCCAAAAACAAGAGAAACTTTGAGTAATAATCAATCTTTAGAGTGACGAAATGTTCAATTTATTTATTTTTTAATTACCTCCAGGCACAACATAGAAGAGCTCCATAATAACTTTTCCCACCACAAATCAATTGCTCGTTTGAGTAGTCAAAAACTCGTAAGTAACCTACAATAAGTCATCAGCTCCCATGAACTGTTGGTATATATCTGTGAATTTATAAGGGTAGCAGATCAATGCAATACCATCTCTCCCAACAGTTGCCAGATATTTCCCGTCAGTTGAGAAAGCAATGCTGTTAATCGAACCTTGGCAAATATGCCATCTACCGATTGGATTACTCTGCAAATAAATCATGAACGAATGACGATGGTGAGGTAGGTAAACTATTCACATTTCCGTTTTTTTTTTTTTTTTTTCCTCAACTAATTTAAGAATATAACAATATAAAATTTTGATACACATAAATCTCAGTACTATATGAACATGAATCTTAGGAATGCACAATTTAAAAGGGCCTTATATGAAAATTAATGTAAACTAAATAACCTAATAGATGTCTGGGCAGTCACCAAACCAATTTAAAGTAACAATGTAACATGGTTAGAGTAGATACTTAGAAACTCAATAACCTCATTCCAGCAACTCATCAGGGTCTCAAGAGTTGAGACATAAGCGAAGAACTATTACCCAGTTATTTGAACCATTTGTTAAACAGTTGGTTATCATTATCAATAACATGACAATAAGAGTCTTCTTTTTTTTTTTTTTTTTGATAAGTAACATGACTATAAGAGTCATTAGCCAATGTAGTCCCCATTAATCGAGGGAAAAAGAAAATTAAACGAATAAAAAATACTAACTAAGAAAAAAAAATTATTGGCTCTAAACTAATCATTCTTAGCCATATAAATGCTATCACATACTTAATTTCAATTACTATGGGTTGTAATGTATGACTTCAATGTTTTCAATGATGTACCAACATAGTTT
>JAOTQH010000007.1:3727736-3739966 GCA_025631255.1 Cornus kousa | reverse complement strand
AGACTAGGTTGAGCTGGAACAAGTTGACTACATACTCCAATGCCAAATTTGTTTCATCAAGAGAAAACTACTACTGGTAATTTAATTTCGTGGTGCACTATTCTAGTTTTGGTAAGGATGGATTCCGATCATCTCATTATGTAAAATTTATTGAATTATAAATCTAAAATAACAAAAATCATAAAATTTAACGAAAATAAATAAATAATTAATACCATTTAGTTTTGACTTTAACAATTTGATCTCTCCCAATTAGTTTAAATAAGAAAATGATAACATTTAGGAATTTTCATTAATAAATTATTGTTAGCTTTGTTTGATAACTTAATTCAGAATTTAGTTTTGAATATATTGAATAATTATTCAACTAAATATATTTAATACTAAAATTATTTAAAAGAATAAGTGCCGCGGACAAGTGTAATAAAATGAAAAAAAAATATTTTAAGTGATTTTTTTTTTTCAAAATACGGACAATGCCCATAAATACAAGAGCTAATTGTGCATGTGTGTGGGCCAAAAAAAAAAAAAATACAAAAAAAATGTACACGTGTTTTGCACCACGCGCAGACAATGCGCGTGGGTGTAGCATCTCAATTATATTTACACATAGATACGTACAGAGTGATGAGACTTGAGAGATTTAAAAGAGTGGACTGCTAGGCTTCTGAGTCACTGAGTCCTAACTATTTACACGCCCATGATAGTTGCTGCCAAAGTGCCAAAGTTAAGGGGGGCCGGTTACATTGACAACTCTGTCTCTCTTCCTTCCCCTCTCTCTCTCTCTCTCTATCTCTATCTCTATCTCTCTCCTCTTTCTCTCTCTAATTTTATTAAAGATTCTGATGATTTCTCAAGTGTCAACTGAACTAAAGTTAACTGTAAAGATTACTTTTCCTCCTTCAATTAATATATTACTGTTCATAATGCAAGTGTCTAGTTATTTTTCCACATACACACAGATTTAATGTCAACTATAAATTCTGTGACCAATATAGATGGGCAAAACTGTAAGCTTTTATGGGTTTGTTTTTATTGTCGCAATTAAGTTGCTTTTCATTGGTAAGTAAAATTGGTGTTTTCTTTGAAATTGAATTGATTGGAAATGGAAACCCCCTTTGTCTGTCTTTGTTGGAGGGCCTCACATCTACAGCAAAATGTATTATTAACAGGGTTAGGGTTAGTCCAAGATGCTCTTTCATGTCATTTCAAAATTTGAGAAGAGTTAAATGTACGTTGTATTACTTTATATTATGAAATTTAAAATCACAATAAAATATATTATTAGTAGGACTAGCTCATTTTCATGCAATCTTATCCACGTATAGGGAGACTATTTTTAATTTTAAATTTTATGAGATTTAAGAAGAGTCAAATGCACATCGTATTGTTGATTTTTTTATTTTTAATATGTAATGTTTTTTGTTACGGTAAAACAAAAGCATTAGTGATATTGATTAAGAAGGAAAAAGAAAAAAAATTGGTAAAGTTGAGGCAAAGCAAAGGGAGGGGAGAGGTGGGGAAGTATGGGTGCTGTACTGTCTTAGACTGTCCCCCCCACCCAACACAGTCTCTCTCTCTCTCTCCTCACACTCTCTCTCTCCTCAGCAGGCTCCAAGTCCAAAAGGGCACTACACATTGGCTTTTTTTTGCCTTTTGCTTCTGTGCTTCCTATGCAATTGTCTATGTCTGCTGCTACTGCTCCCTCATCTCAGAACTGCAAATGGGGGAGGAATCATACTTCGAATTTCTTGTTATTATTTGACAACCTCTCCTTCCTTCTCATCGTTTAGCCTTCCCTTCAATTCTCTCCTTCTGTGTGTCGTCACTTTACTCTTGTTTTGTACTAAATTTATGCAATCCCTTCCCATGATTTGACTTCATTTCCCAATATTCCATTACTCTTGATATCCCAACTTCGATTTTTTTTTTTTCTTTTGCTTTTCTTGGTTTGGTTTGGTTGTGCTACACTGCAACAACTGTATTGGGTTTTTTTTTTTTGTTTTCATGGAAATTGATCTGAACCATGCAGTATTGAGTGAGGTGGAGAAGAATAACAATGCATTCTGTAATGGGGACTGTGACAAGAGTGGTGGTGGTGGTTGTGTTTGTTGCTGTTTGTCCTCCACAACTTCCTCATGCTCTTCAACCTCCTCCTCATCCCCTGCTTCTTCCTCAATTTACATGGAGCTTTGGCATGCTTGTGCTGGCCCTCTTACTACCCTGCCCAAGAAAGGGAATGTGGTTGTCTACTTCCCACAAGGTCACTTGGAACAGACTGCCTCTTCCTCCTCTCCTTTTTCAACCCTAGAAGTGGCCACTTTTGATCTTCAGCCACAGATCTTCTGCAGGGTTGTCAATGTTCAATTGCTTGTAAGTTTTGGGTTTTGTCCTTTTTCATTGGATTCTTTGTGTTTTCTTACATATTTTTACTTTCCCTCATTTGCCCATCTTTCAATTTTGTTTTGATGTTTGAAATTTCTTGAAACAGGCTAACAAGGAGAATGATGAGGTCTACACAAAGCTGACTTTACTCCCTCTACCAGAGGTCTCTCTCCACACACACACTACATTTACATATTTATTTATATATTTGTTGCTGTGACTTCTATACTTTCTGACTCCTTGTTTTGGTTTCAATTTTGTTGTTATATATATATATATATATTTGTTGCTGTGTGTTCTATACTTTGTGACTCCTTGTTTTGGTTTCAATTTTGTTGTTAGAATATTCTTTTGTTATTAGAGGTAGCTAAAATTCATCTGTTGATGATGTAAATGTTTGTATAATTATTATGTAGTTGGATGGTATAAATTTAGAGAGAAAAGAGCATGAAGAGCTGGGAGTGGATGAGGATGGGGGTGGAATTACACCCACAAAATCAACCCCTCACATGTTCTGCAAAACCCTCACTGCATCTGACACTAGCACCCACGGTGGATTCTCTGTTCCTCGAAGAGCTGCGGAAGACTGTTTCCCACCTCTGGTGTGATTTTCTTGCTTTTTTCTCCTTACCATTATTAGGTAGATTAGTTGATAAACTCCAGTTGAGGCTTCTCATAAACTTATGGTATTTCGTCTAATGTAGGACTATAAACAGCAAAGGCCCTCTCAGGAGTTAGTTGCGAAGGACCTGCATGGAGTGGAATGGAGGTTTCGACATATTTATAGAGGTAATGGATGGAAATGTGCAACGTATTATGTCGAAGTGAGATTTCATAAATTTCAGTACTTAATTTTCAGGTCAACCGAGGCGACATTTGCTTACTACAGGATGGAGTATTTTTGTAAGCCAGAAGAATCTTGTTTCAGGGGATGCAGTTCTCTTTTTGAGGTATATATGTTTAATCAGATTTCTAATGAGTTGATTGGAAACCAAATGATAATTTATTAAAGTTTCTTTTCCACAAGAATGGTCAAAATTGTTTCTTTTTATTAAATACATCCTTTTCTCTGGTCCTCTAAGAAGGCTCAAATTTTTAATTTTTGTCTTTCCCACCTTTTGATTTATTAACACAAAAGGTTAAGTATGTACTGAGTCTACCCTTTCCAACACCTTCAATTTACTAGGATCACACTAGTTAATGGTCTTGATCAACATGAATGGAAGGGAGGAAAGGAGAGAAGTTGTGTCATCACCGAGAAACGCCAAAAAAGAACGATACCAGACAAAATGGGAAAAAAATACACTTCTTAAATCCTATGGTTGATGTCCTATGTGTGATATGGAGTAGAGCATTCAAACGTTACTAAATTGGGAAATAAAATTAATGCTATGTAAAGGACGGATAATATTTTATTTATTGTTTGGCATCCGATTTACCTCGAGTGTTCTTCTCTCATATGGAAAAGTGAAGCCATCCTCTATGTATAATGATCTTTGTAGGGGTGAAGGTGGGGAGCTGAGATTGGGAATTAGAAGAGCTGCTCGACCTAAAAATGGTCTTCCCAATTCAATTGTTGGCCACCAGAATCTCAACGTTCTTTCTCTAGTGGCAAATGCTGTATCCACCAATAGCATATTTCATGTTTTCTACAGCCCAAGGTACTACTCCAGCTGTTATCTCTTCTTCAAATGATATGACTTAGCATATAGTTATACTTGTAGTACTGCAGTTCCATTGTCTTTACTGACTTCATGGCTTTTAAAAATATTTTGGAATGGCAATGCTATCTGTGATAGCAATAGAAATACAATTCTAGTAAGCTTATTTTCGCCTAAAGCTTATGATATAGTTCATAACTCTTGCATGTTCTATTTATGAACTCACGGCCAATTCCAAATAATTGGAAACTTGGCATGAAGCTTGCCAGTGTGACCATGATTACAATACGGAATGAAAGTTGCAAACTTTGTATGAGAGGGTTCTCATTTGTGCTTAATGTGTAATTTCCTTATGGTACAAGGTACAAAATTTTAGAAAGAGAAAACAGAATTCAGTGTAATTTGTTGGCCCAACCCAATTAAATTATTATTTTTTTCTCTTGAACAAATTGCTAATGCAAACAATTTATTCTGGTGTCATAGCATTTTGGTTAGATTAGTATCCACTATTAAAAGAGAGCTTATTTTTCCATTAATGTGCAATTGAGACCCATAACTGAAGGGAGCTTAGGCTTTGAGGGAAGTGGGACAAGTGCACCGAAGCTGAGCATGTTGCTGATTCAGTATTGTCCTAATGAGGCCTGCATAAACATCAACTGTCAAGCCCAGAACTAATTTTTCGTGCAACACTACAAATCTCTGAAGACGCCTTTCCACTCTCTTTTGGACCGGCTGATGCTTGCCCTTGCCATTTCAAGGATTGCTCAGAGCCATTCTTGGAATGGTGACCCTCCTTAGCTTGCCCCCGGTTTTATCTCTGAATTAAGAATTTCCAGTCATCCCAATGCGGTGGCATGGTGTGGGACCATGTTACTTTATCGTCAGACCATTTCATTGTATATGGGTACCTAGTACCCTGTTGCCAACCTTGGGCAAGTGTAAACTGTAAAGCATCAGGGTGCCTTCTCTATTTCTGATCACTCTGGACTTGTGGCTTCCTGATATGAATGGGAAAATACAGGCATGCCATGCCCAGAGGTGTGTTTTGGGCATCAACTTTAGGATCAAGGATAATCAAAGCACCACATTGCTTCCCTAAATCGTCACACCTAAGTGAATAGTTCACGTATCAATCCAACATTTGCATTGACCAGTCCACGTGGCAGTCTTACAAACAATCCACGTGGCAATTGATGCCATTGAATTGGCACCTACCAACATTTGCCTACTATGTGCCCACACTTGTGTGGGTGCATGTTCACCATGGCTGTCAGTTCTTGTTGGGGAAACCCACTTGCTTTAAATGCTTGCACCTGCTTGCTGGGGTGTATCTTCTGTGCGTAGCACTTTGGCTGACAAGTTTGCTTTGCCGGCCATTATGTAAGTGAACATTTTAAAGTTAATATGTATGTAGTAAATTATGTAGACATGCACACACAACTGAATTACTTGCAATCTCATCATTCTATCTGTATCTATCAAATTATATTCTTTAATATATTTCTTCTGCTGTTAATTCTCGTGGATAAATTTTCCAGAGCATGCATTAATGGCCTTTTATATGGCCCACAAATAAATATCAGCACAAAGTACTTCCTGATCTCTGTTAATTTTTCATTGCCTTACCAAACCTCTACTCTTTACTGACATCAACCAACTGGTTTTCCTACTCTTTTTTTTTTTTTTTTTTTTTTTTTTTTTTTTTTTTTTTTTTTTTTTTTTGTTATTTTAGTTTTAGATTTTCAGGGAAAACTGAATAAATATCATTTAGATATAGGGAAGTACACACATTCACCAAAACTTCCATAAAACTGTCGTTTCTCATGAAATGAGCATCACAGAATTCCTTATAGATGTGGTGTTTTTCTTTGTAGGTTGTTGCATACACTTGTCTCAACTTATACCATCCTAAGGTTTCTATTGTCTGAATTTTACAAGATAACATTTTCTAACTTTCTTTTAATGCTACCGGTAAGTTTAGATATTGAAGTTTTCCAATAAGGACATGAGCACAAAAATTCTGAAACCATATCACCATTAATGAATATTTCTTATGTTTGGGAAGAGGGAAGCTATAATCAATTACAAGGTGAAGATGGAAAAAATTCATGGATTTGGAAATTGTACCTAAATATATTTATTGGACAAGACACACCATGGATTGCATGACACTTCATGGTCATCTGAGAACCTAATTAACTATATCCATAAAGAATTAATGCCTACAAATCCTTTGCCATCAGGTCATTGCATTAAATATCGTTGTAGGTTTTTTAATTTTTTGATCTCACATATAAACATGGATTAAAATATTGTTTTGGTTTATTGAAATGGCTAAAATGTTTATTTCTTGTGAAGCACAACAAAATATGGTCAAATTCATATGTTTTTACTGAAATAAAACTGTTCCTATTGAACACTGAAAAATGGTCAAAATATACTAAGTTGGTTAAAGTTTTTGTTCACATCTACAACAATAATAGACCAAAAAAACCAGTATCCATGTTTTCTTCCAGAAAGGGGGAGAGATGCTTTATTATTTTACATGGCAATTGCTTATTATTTTAGTCAGATTGATATTTCACGTGTAACATGTATCAATGTGTTTGCTTCATGTATTGTTTATACCTGATATGTTAATATGCCAGTTTAAATGTTCGTTGCCAGTACAGAATTATTTTCATTATTTTGATAATTTTTTACATTTACGTTTACTCCTCTACTCCACCATAATGTGATATTTTCTATAGGTGGACGAGTACGCCTAAAATATATTCAATCAATCATTATTTAGATTTTCTATGCTCACTAAGATTTAGCTGAATTTTCTGAGCATTCCTAAATTCTTTTTTGTGATTTCATTGCATTCTCAAACGTTTCCATTTCTGAGCTGACTGAAATTGCACTCCAAAATTTTATTCAAGATTGAACCAATCATCATTTCCCACAATTAATACAGAATAAACTTTTGAGCCACTAGGAGCCTTTTGGGTAGCATTTTCTATATGCTCTATGTATATATACGTTGGATCCAATCTAATTGACGTGCCACTGTTTCTTGGAAGTTTTGGTACACATGTTTGGGTTGACATATACATGATATAAGAAGTTTGTAACATGCCCAGATACTCTGAAATGCAGGGCCAGTCATGCAGAGTTTGTTGTACCTTACCAAAAATATGTAAGAAGCATCACCAATCCGATTTGCATTGGGACAAGATTCAAAATCTCATTTGACATGGATGATTCGCCTGAAAGAAGGTTTTGTATAATTTAATTCAATATCAGTATGTTTACTCATTAGGTCTTCTTCCAAGAGATACTAGATTGAGCTGTCTTTCAGGTGCAGTGGCGTGGTGACTGGAATGGGTGATTCGGATCCATTTAAATGGACTAATTCTAAATGGAGATGCTTGATGGTACAATTTTCAATTTCTATCGTTTGTAAAGTATTGCTCAGAAATTTTATTAAAATAGTCTTGTCTACAATTGCTTTAAATACACATACTGACATATCGTTCATCTTACATGTCACATGTCCCAGTTTCCATGAGCTTTTGACATATTCAATGCACTATAGTTTTCTTCTTTTATGTCCCTGCAATATCCTTCTTATATTTCTCAGACTTGGTACATGTTGGTCCTGTGCCGTGTGTAGATTGCTAGTGCAACAGATACATTAAACAGTAGTTGTTTCATAGATCCCGCAGATTCTTGCGTTTCAGTATCCTGTTGTTTGATGAGCTTCTTCTCAATAAAGAGTCACCTAACATCTGTAATATCATATCATCTATCTGACAGTAACATCAAATTTTATACCAAAAGACTCGTCTAAAAAAAGATTCTGTAAAATTTTCATGAAGGCAACCATCTATGAAACTGACCTAAAAGACATCCTTTGCCCTATAATGATTAAATTATCTAATCAAAACCATCCTTTTCCCCATTCTGTAGGTTTGATTGTCCAGAAGATTACCCTTGTGTTTGCATTGTAAAAGAACATATAAAAAGGCTGATTTTGTTATAGGAGTCGTCCTTGAGTGCCCCATTGCTGGACATTGCTGCTACACACGCATAATAAAAACAAAACAAATCAATATTTGAGTTCTTTTATGACAATGCCTTTTTGCGACTTCTTTAACACGAGCCTTCCTGTCATTACATCTATCAGGTCAGATGGGATGACGATATTGTAAGTGATCTTCAAGAACGAGTTTCTCCATGGGAGGTTGATCTTTCTGTTTCTCTTCCACCCTTGAGTATCCAGTCTTCCACAAGGCTGAAGAAACTGCGGACAAGTCCGCAGGGAACCCCAACCGACAACCCTGTTAATGGTATGAATCTTCCCATTAGGTTTCCAATATTAGCACTCTCTTGTTCATAATTTTCAATTCATGTAGCTTAGAGGCTGGTGTTTCTTGTGACAGGAGGGAGTGGGTTTTTGGACTTTGAGGAGTCTTTAAGATCCTCTAAGGTCTTGCAAGGTCAAGAAAATTTAGGTTTTGTATCACCTCTTTTTGGATGTGATAAAGTGAACCGCCCTCTAGATTTTGAGATGCAAACTTCAGCACATCAAAATTTTGCATCAACTGGAACAGAAAAGGTAAACTTTAGCGAGTTTATGAGGGCTCAGCCCACTGCTTACTCAGGCTTTCCAGAATCCAATAGGTTTCCGAAGGTCTTGCAAGGTCAAGAAATATGCTCTTTGAGATCATTGGCAGGAAAAGTTGATTTCAACCTTGGTTCTTGGAGAAAACAAGATATTGGTTGCAACTTTTTAAACATGTATCAAAGGCCCAAACCAAATTTCTATCCCTTAGCTTCGGAAGGTGTTAGAAACATGTATTTTCCTTATAGTGACATCTACAAGGCTGGCCAAGATCCCTCAATGCTCTCTTATGTCACTAACTTCCCAAGAGAAAATGTTCCATTCATCCCGTCTTCTATCCGGAGTGGGGTTCTTAGGGATGAAGTTAGAAAGCCTAATCTGCCGAGTGAACAGACATCACAGGAGAAGATATCTGCTGCTCCTACTGTGGTGGCAAATTTCAAAAATGAGGATGACTCTTCAAATGGCAGCTTGACTGGCTGCAAACTGTTTGGGATTTCCTTGACTGGAGAAACCTTTACTCCAAACCCTCAAAGTTCCGGCAAGAGGAGTTGTACAAAGGTAAGTTTGAAAATCAGCTGCGTTAGATTTTTATTTGGCTTTTCATGATTTTCTCTCATTGGTGTGACATAAATTAAGTAAAGGTCCACAAGCAAGGCAGCTTGGTGGGAAGAGCCGTTGATCTCTCAAGACTGAATGGTTACAATGACCTGGTAATTGAACTAGAGCAGCTTTTTAGCATGGAAGGCCTCTTACGAGATCCGGAGAAAGGATGGCGAATCTTGTACACCGACAGTGAAAATGACATGATGGTTGTTGGGGATGATCCATGGCAGTAAGTTTCTTTTGAAAAGAACAGTTTACTTGGTAGTTATTTCTAATTTTTTATAGCACAAAACATGATTTTTAGCAGACACTTTAGCGCCTCTATTTTACATATAATAGCATGTTATTGAAACCTGTTCATTTTGATTCATTAGGATGACACTCGGACATGTTTAGCTATTTTAGTCATCCTTTGTGATTTGTCTTGCAGCGAGTTCTGTAACGTGGTGTCCAAGATCCACATATATACCAAAGAAGAAGTAGAGAAGCTGTCACTAGGAATGATGAGTGATGACACTCAAAGTTGCTTGGAAGAGTCACCAGCTACAATGGATGTGTCGAAGTTTTCATCAGTGGGCCAGTCAGATACTTCTCCATCGGTAATTAGGATTTGACGTCCTGGCTTGTTTCGAGTATTATGCTTGTGTGTTAGTATGTGCAAAACCTAGTTACTTTTCTTCTCTGGAATTCCCAGTCTAGTATTTGCACTCGATAGAGTGTATTGACGACTAAGTTGGAAGATACTATTTTCAAACTTGAGTCTGTCTTCTTAACAATGGTATGTAATAATGTTACTGGTAATGTGGAATATGTGTGCATGTGTGAGTGCAAAATATGACCAAGCACTTGTGTAGATGTTATACTTCAGGCTCGTTGTTGAGAAAATGGAAGCACTTATTAGCCCTTCCAGTAACATAGGGTAGCACATCATCATGAGGACTTCACAAGAAATATATTACTGCAAGAACCCTAAGTTTTTCGTGAAATGAGATGCATGATTTCAACACCTTTTAATATAGTATAGCACATCACCAGTGTCGTGTTTTTTTTTTGTTTTTTGTGTATGTGCCTCGGGTTCTTGATACACCCTCTGCTAGGTAAAAGGCCAGTCTATGACTTATGATTGGTTGATATCTGAAAAAGCTTTGTGATTTGGGTGGGCATTATCTAGTAGCCTAATTGGTTGAGCGCTTGGCTCCCCAATTACTTGTCTGTGTTTGAGTTCCCAAGGAAAAAAAATAATTCTGGTCGAGTAACTTTTTTTGGATAATGTGGTTTGTGGTTGATATGATTTTAAAGCCTGATCGTTCTATTTAAAATTGCACCATGGTTTTGTATGATATCAATTGACCATTCAAGCATGTAACATGATCAAGAATGCTGGTGTTATGCATCTTTTTTTTAAAAAAAAAAAAAAATTTGTATTCAAGGTGTCGAACAAGACTGCAAGTTAGTGGAGTATAGGCGAAAGAACCCATACTAAAAGGTTTGGCTCTCCTTAGAAGCATTTGAAGTGTGACCTCAAGAATGCTTTTTTTTTTTTTTTGGGTGAAATTCGAGCTTGGTTCATTAAAGTTGAAAATCAAGTCCAAACTTTGACACTTTGAAAAATGTGCTCAAGTTTGGTTTATTTTAATATATATTGAGTTTCACACTCAATACAGTGGATTGAAATTGACGTTGAATAAAATTTTATTTTGTCTTATAGCTTGGACAAAATTTAAAATCACTTGTTATGTTTGAGGGAATCAAATGGATTATATAAATTTAAAATTAAAATAAATTTACTTAAAACTGCGAACATAAATGTATATGGACAAAATTGATGTCCAAAAATTTAAAATTACTGATGTCAATAAAATTGTAAGGCCTTAGAGGAAGTAGAGAGAGCATTTTTTCAAAAGTTTTTTATTTAGTTTTTTATTTATATTTATTATATACATATATTTATTTATTTTCAATGAAAAAATCCATGAAATGATTAATGGAAGTCACTATATTTTTCCAATATTAGAAAAAGACAATTCAAAAGAAGTCAGGTGGGTCTTTAACGTTTATTTTGGTAATGTTCAAAATACATTTTATTATTTTCTCGATAATAAACTTATTTCTAAAATGATCTCTGTGGCTCAAGACTACTTTTAAAGTTTTTATTAATTTTACAAATGTAAAGTGCAAAATACTCTCCTTATGACATTTTCTATCAGTTTAGTAATTGAAATGTCTAAAATATACATCCAACAAAAATAAAAACAATGAAAAAATAAAATGTCCAAAACTTTAACGGATGTGTGAAGGATATTATGGTCATTTAAAAATGGTTTTTTGGAATTTTAAGAAAACTCTCTCTTTAAAATTAATAATAGGGCAATTTGCTACAAATTTTTAAATGTTAGTTCATATTACAAAATAATGGATTAAATTTTTTACACATTTTTTATATAGTAGGATTTTTTTTTTTCACTTTACCCTCTTACAAAATAAATTGCCATATATATAAATATATAATAATTATTATTATTATATAATTGCACTATTAAGTAATTCCTAAATATTAAATATTAAATATTAATTTAGAAATATTATTCACTAAATTAATACTACACAATATACGTACGTAATACTTTTCTTTTTGGGCAAATTACAGGAACCACCCACGAGGTTTCTATTTTGTGCATGTAGATAGAACTTAGAGCAATATTACAGAAAGGTCCATTTTGACCATTTGACCACAAAAAATTAATATGAATTTACACTTTTAACCTTTAAATTAATGTATTTATTTTTAATAGAAAAAATAAAAAATATTGTATATAGGGAAATTTCATTTTTGCCCCTAGGAACACCTCACCTTCTTTCTACTCGCCACCGTCCGAAGTCATCCCGTCACCACCGTTGTCAGTCAGCCGCGCCCATCACGGTCGCCATCATCCGAAGCCGAGCCCTCCACCGGCAAGCTCACTGCCGAC